>SNQJ01S0005864.1:543335-556736 GCA_010110895.2 Picea sitchensis | reverse complement strand
AGTGTCAACTGAAAGAGAATATTCTCCAGGTAGAATATTCTCCCCTAAAATATAGGAGACTGGATAATGACTAATTATGACTAATAAACAAGGAATAACCTTAGGAAAAATAAATCCTAGGTGTGTGTGAAGTAACTCCAACAGTAACAAGCACTGATGGATCTCCTTCGGACTTCATCTCTCCATGAGAGGTCTATTTTGGAGTAGGTAGACCCACCGAAGTCCGAGTCTCTGAAGTGATCGTCGTTGTTGAGTGCCTCAAGCATTATGAGTCATGTATCCTTGTCAGCATTCAGGGGTTTGCAATTCCATGAATTTCAAGGATTGGAGGTGTAGTGAGGATATAATGCATGAAGCCCAAACCTCTAGAACACCCGAAAGAGAGTGTTTTGGCTAGCGCTCATTCACGTCCTGTAGTCATATGCTAATTCTGTTGGAACCAGGGGGGTCTAGAGCTAAGCATTTGATTTTATAAAGAATACAAAAGGTTTTAATCCTACGGTTTGGCCCGTGATTCCTTGTAAGATCTCATGAGTACTTATAGGCCCCAAAATTTTCAGTTTTCATTTGGGGAGGAGGTAAAGGGGATAGGGCCTAGATTTGTTTTATTTGATTTTAAAGTAAAGGGGGGATTAAGGAAAGCACCTGTGGGTTCCCTGTTTGGACCTACATAGGAAAATTGAGGACATGTGAACATTAATAAGGGGTTCAACAAGAGCCCGAAGACCTGATCCATCTCTCGATTGGAACGATCCTTGACTGAGAGGTCGAGCGGACACGTCGTGAGGAGGGGGTCTACATCAAGTGGTATCATAGTTGATTTTTGAATGTAGACAACAGGAAAAGGAGGAGAAGACAAAGTATTGATTCTCTATGAAGATTGTTGCAAGGTGTGCAACAAATAGTAGATATCTAGGTGGGATGAGACAAAAGAACTAGTTGCGTACTTGGAGGTAGAGGTGAAAAATGGATACTAAAGGCCATAAGAGGGGTAAAAGAAAAGACCGCCAATAGATGAGAAACAAGCATAAAGATAAGGAGTTTGGAGAGACGAGAGAAGATCTTGATAGACTAATGTTGAAGATGTAGGAGGAAGCACAAGGATGTTGGAGGTATGAATGGCCCTTGAGGAGAAAAGTAGAGTGGCCTATCCAACAACTGATTGCTAGAAGGTAGAAGCAGAATTTGAGGAGGTGGCTGAGGAATGGTGAAAACCTCAGTGCCACTGAGGAGTAGATGGTTTAAATTTTTGAACCATAGGTTGAAAGGAACCTCAGTGATGAGGATGAGAGATCAACTGAAGATATCATAGAATTCTAGGAGGGTAGAGAAAAACTTTCATATTTCCAAGAGGAAATTGAGATGAGATCAATCAAAGATCTCATATACTTCTAGGAGGGAAGGTTAGAAAACTCCAATTTCTAGGTGGGAAAGGAGGATGACGTGAGACTGTTTGAAAGTATCAGGATCTTAGAGAGGAGTTCATATCAATGAGGAGTGATGACATAAATGGAGATGAGACTTTCTAAGAGTCTCATGAACTCAGAGGAGATTTCAGATCAAGAAGTAATTTTGACTGAGGAGGATGATCAGAGGTACATTCTGATCATTGGAGGAATCAATATATTCCTGCCAAGCAACCTAGTAGAGGCCAATTCACATGTTGAAGGTGCAACAGAGGAGAGACAACCAAGAGAGATTGTTAAGGAGGAGCATGAGTAGACATTGAAATCTTCCAAAGAGATGAAATAAGAAGAGAATCATTCATATCAGATGCTCACTCAGTGGGAGCAAGAGTTGAATATGTTGGAGGATTGGTTGAGCAATCTAGACATAGAAGAAAACTGCTAGAGGGATGCAGTTGTGAAGAATGAAGAATAATTCCATCCTGAGGAGCAGCTGGATGAAGCTGGACTTGTACCAACATAAGGAGAGGAGCTAACAAAAGGAGAACTATCAGGAGAGATGGATTAGAAGAATATCAGTAGCATGCCTACATAATTTTGACCTATAGTGGAGTGGAAAACTAGTGCCATAAGAGGTAGACTAAACATGGGAGATCAGATTGATCTAGCCATTTATTTGTGAGAAGGAGTGGAAGACCTGGAGGAAAGAGAAATAGTGTAGAGTTAGCTTTTCCAATAGGTTAGGTTGGAAGTTGATGAAGAGGATATGTAGCAATAGAGTAGACTGCAAAAGAGGAGCCATCTAGTGGACCAACTGGACAGAGTAATAGAGAAGATAAGAAGGCTTATGTTGAAGTCATCAGAGGATACAATCAACAATAGGGAGAAGATGAATAGAGGAGGAATTGCAACAACAAGAAGACAACAACAAAAAAAACAAATTAGAGGAGAGAATGGACAACTCCACGTCAAATTTGGGGACACTGGAGGATATGAACAACAACAACATGGAAGCCATGAGCAGGAGCTCATGATTTTCTCAGCACAAGAGTATGATGTAGGAGCATCGCTCCATCTCAAAAAATCACCAACAAGCCAACACATCCACGCATTAGGAGGGAGTGGATCCCAAAGAAGGACACACCAATCCTTTCAAAATCTGGCCTTAATTTAAAATTTTCAAAGTAATTAAAGTCTGTAGGCTGGAGGAAATCTGAGTGCTTGTCTTCATGTAGGCCGAGTGTTAAATTTCCTTTAATAGGCACAATTTTTACAGTTTCTGAGCATTTCCTCGGATCAGAATATGTAAATGATCATTAAATGTAATTAATGAGGGTTAGGTAGATGGAGGGAAGGCTTCAGGAGCCCCTATTTTGTAAAAAATATTATATTTGTATCATTTTGCATTAGTCGGGTAGGAGTTTAGAGAGCTCAAGAGAGGAGAGGAAGCACTAAGACTCTGTTGCAGTCCTGCACATAAGGTTTTTTTTTTTTTTTATGTTTGTTTCTGAATGTCTTTACTGTGTGTTTATCATAAGATGTTAGATGCATATAGGTTTCACTTTGCAGGAATTAGATAGAATCCCCTATCTCTGGTTGTGTGAGTAGTTATGGTCCCTTAGTCTTGTGAAAGGAGTGCACAACAGAGTGGTTGAAAACTCAATGAATCCAACACAAGGAGCGCATTTTGAACTCTATTTCGAGTTCAAGGAAGAGCGTTCTAGGTGGGCACACCAGGAAATTTCATAAATATCAGAAGGAGTATGGTACAAGGAGTGAAATTTAGAGTTGTTGAACACTGCGAGGAATATTGTGCAAGTGAGTGCACATTAGAGTTGTTGAACACTCTAAAGAAGATAACCTAGAGTTACTGAATACTCTGGGGAAGCTCTACAAGGAGTCCTTGAGAAAGCACAAGGAGTGTGCAAGAGACAAAGACTTTTGAGTCTCAATGATCTGGAGGAAAAGAGCATATACAACTAGGAGGTGGTTGGAGAGATCGTCAAGGAAGAAAATGGATGAGTCCCTTAGAGGTGTGAGAAATTATAAGATAAAGAGGGATAATGTGGAATCCTTTTTATTAGGTGGAAGGAGTTAACAATTCCCACAAGGAGTGTGAAGGCTGATTCAATTTTGACTCAGAAGCAGAGGAGCGAAAACGTGAAACTTTAGATAGCTTTGGTGCAAGGAGTGCACAATATCTAAGAGGATAACTAAGACTAGAGAAGACCCTAGCAAGTAGTGCATCGGGACAAAACTTTGACTAAGTGTTGATGATGTCTCAAAGGAGACAAACACAAGGAGTGCATGACGATATTTTCATTAAAATATCTAAGTCTGAAACTTTCTAAAGTTCTAGGGAAGAAGGAGTGTGCTTGAGGTATACAAACCCTTGGAGGAACAAAAACTCAGAAGAGATAGCGAATGGAAGTGAAAAAAAATATTTTCTAAAAATATTTAAGTATGACCTCAAGAGGATGAGTGTCAAGGTTCCAGAAGGGCATGAGACATCACCTGGAGAAGAAAAGGGTCGATACCCTTAGAAAATTCAAGAAACTTCAATTTCACGAGGTGCAATGCAGGCATAATCCAAGAAGTTAGCTCGTAGACAAAGGATCAAAGGCCAAGACTTTGAAAGAGTATGAGAAATATTCCATTAGAAGGAAGCCATAATATCTGTAGAGGGAGGAGCTAAGACAACCATTGGATCAACTGCAATATTTAACCTTATTTGTTGGATCAATCTACAGAGCAAAGGAGGAGAAGCAACAAAATCCATTAGATCTCCTGGCGGGATAATTCTGGACCGTTAGATATGACTCCAGACAGGAGAAGGAGCACACACAGAGAAGGAAACATCTTGTCCATTAGATCTAGGTGCAAGCCATAGAAGTTGTCGAATACAGTTAAGTTTCCTGATGGTTAAACCCCAACATTATTAGGACTTCACAAATTCAGATTCTTTCATTTCTATGTGCAGAGGAAACGAGTCTCACGAAGTCCCGAAGTCCAAAATTAATCAGGACCATCCATTTTCAAGGACATGTGTCATTAGATCTGGAAGTCTAATGACATATTACTATGGAATATATGTGAAAATGTGTTAATGGGACTCCCAAGATCTGAATATCTAGAGTCCATCTAATTGTCCATTGGAGAGGGAAAGGTGTCAACAGATCCAAGAGTCCTAAGGTCCAATACTCTAGAGGAAACATGTTGAGGTGATTCAAGAACTCTCGAAGGGTCGAAGGCCAAAATCCCATCCTGGTCATTGATCTAAGTGAACATGTGGTAGGAAGTCAAAGTGTTTGCCAATTCGACATTTTGGAGGATAGGTTGTTGGAGTCATCGTGGCTCCCGAATTCAGGAGCCTCGAAGTTCATCGTGGCTCCCGAATTCAGGAGCCTCGAAGTTCATCGTGGCTCCCGAATTCAAGAGCCTCGAAGTTCATCGTGGCTCTAGATTTATCAAAGAAGGAGAACTGTTGATTTCAATGGGTAAAGAATCTAGAAGTTTGTGAGTCTAGAAGGAAGCAAGAGCAAAGTTTCATAAGGCCTAGGATCCCTAAAGAGAGAAGTCCATTAGGGCCATCCATTTGAAAGGACACGTGTCAACCGATCGAAAGGTTCAGGGGATAGAGACTTCGATGGAATTGAGGAGGTGTTAAGTGCAGAGGTCCACAGAGACCCAAAGGTAGGAGCGAGCCTCAATCATTAATCAATGAGGGAACATGTGGAGGGAATATCTCTAGTTTGTTAGTTCGACGTTTGGTGGGTTATGAAGTGTGTTAATGAGAAACCACCTGAACCCCCAAAGACTGAAACACATCTGGGTCGTATATCTTCCAGAGCCCAAGAACCATTGATTTACCATGAAAGTAGTTCACTTGTCCACTAATCTGGAATATCTATATGAAGGTGTTCTAGTAACTCCAAAAGCTTGAAGTAGCAGAGTTCAAAATCGTTGTCGATCTAAAAGTAGAATGAGAACCATGAGATCTCCTTCAAATTGTTTCTCTCCAGGAGAAGTGTGTGTTGGAGCAGGTAGACTTGCTGAATTTTGAGTCTATGAAGTGATTGTCGTCGTTATGTGGTGCAAGCGTTGTAAGTCGTTGATCCTTTCTAGCATTTGGGGGTTTGCGAGTCCACGACTTTAGAGGATTGGAGGTGTAGTGGAGGTAGAATACCTAGAGCTTGAAGCTCCGAAGCGCCTAAAACAGAGTGTTGTGGTTGGCACTTGGTCACAACCTGTAGTCATATGCTAATTCCGCTAAAAATAGGGGGGATAAAGACAAAACATTGATTTTATAAAGCATGCAAAAGGGGTTTAATCCCACGGTTTGGTTGGTGGTCCCTTGTAGGATCTCACAATTAATTAGAGGCCCTGAAACATGGATTTTAAATTTGGGGAGGAGGTGAATGAGCTAGGGCCTGAATTTGTTTTATTTGATTTTAAATTAAAGGGGGGCTTAAGGAAATCTCTTGTGGGTTCAGTGTTTGGACCTGCTATTATCACTAAAATTTTGTCTGCAAATGGTTACAGGAATCCGACATGTCCAAACACCTATTAGTTCATTCATGGCAAGAAAATGCATGTCCAAAGGGCATAAACTATACAACTGGTTATAAAATAAGCATGCCCTTAGTATATTAAGTAAGCGCACACACATGCCCCAGTCAAAATCCCATGAAAAGTGCACATGTGTTCGATGCACGATTGTGGATGAAAAAATCTGCGCACACCTCAGAACGGTGCATTTATGATTCTGGTTGGCCTCCCACCCACTTATGGTTCAACTCCCAAGTCTATTTGACCCCCAAATCCGAGCTGAATCCAAGTGGGGGGCTGGTCAAAGACCTAAAGGTGCCTTGTATTGTTATGTTTCCCCTATTCTCCTACAAGGAAACTCTTTCCTCATTGGAGCATACAAGCACCATTTCATTGGGTTGGTCACATCACGTCTTGAGTGAGTGATCTTTGGATTTCTTCACCATTTTCTTTCTAGTTTTCCATTTGTAAGAAGAGCTCTCTCATAGGGGATTCAAGATCCCTCCCTTGGAGGAAGAGGGGACCCATAAGTCTCCCTTTGTCTTTGGTGTTTTCCCACTAATACAATCTATCCATTGGTGGCATGAATATTGGTCAATTGTTTGGTTGATTTTGGTTCTAGTTTCCTTATGCACTTTAGTTTTTCTTCTTTAGTTGTTATTAGCTTAGTTGTTTGTTTATTTCTTGTGATTGATGTGTCTAACTCTTGCACTAACTTCTATCTTGTTCATCTGACCCAACTGAACTTGCAAGTGTCCCTCTTTTTCTCATTCAGGTGACGAAGAGGATACAATAGATTGGCAGCTCCACTAGGGATAGGTATCAATTTCCTCCCCATTTTGGTTGTTTGAGCTCTTCTTTTTTATTTATTTGACTTGTAGGGATCATAATCGGCCAGATCCTACCTACAAAAAGCCAAATTTGGAGCTGAGATAAGATAATTCCATTAGAAATTTTCTTCTCGACTGCGTATTAGAATGTGCCTGGGTTTTTTAGCCCACGGTCGTGTCTTCCGAGCACGTGCACCAAAAGCACTATGTTTCTCAATGCATTTTGCGCACCTGTGCCAATGGGTTGTTGTCTATTTGCGCATTGACACCACATGCACCTCTGTCTACTCTGTGACCCATGCGTGTGTCCATAAATTCAACATTGTATGGATTTTTGTGATATTTTGAAGGCCCCCGACCTTCTAAATATTGATTCTATGCAATTTCTAATATGAACCACACTTAGATTCCCTCTCCACATGAAGGTTTAGTAAAAACATAGGAACTTAGGGGGTTAAAATCCATATTTTTCCTCCTTTTGCTTTCATTTAGCCACATGGATGGCTTTCTTTGATTGTAAACGATAAGTTGGAATCATTCAATATCACATATATAAACACTTGCCTTGGGACCAGAAATTAAATTTCAATCATTGAGTATGCTCTTCTCTCACACCATAAAGTGATCTTGAGAATCAGAAAAATGATTGAGGTAAGATTTCATCTCCCTTAAAGACAAAATATTTAGGAGAGGACAAAATCCCCCCTAGGTCTCCTCTTAGTTTCTTTTTCAAACATCTTAAATTTGTAAGGGCCCATGCATGCCCACATGTTGCAAAGATAGGATAGTTTTGAAGCTACTTTCTTAGATTACATCACTAGGGTATTTTAAAGGTTATTGTAACGGGCCCATACATGCCCACATGTCCACAATCTAGGATAGTATTTTGAAGATTTCTTAGATTAAATCACATTATGGATTTAAAGGATTCGTAAGGACCCATATGTCCACATGTTATTTCTCTAGGGACTTTAAAATTTCGCAAGGCTGTACAAATGGCATCTAGTACGATAGGTAATAAAGACTTGTAAAGGACCACACAAAGTCCACATGTTGCAAAGTGACACCTAACTTACTAAAAATTTTGGCACATTTTATCACTTTCTTACACACAAGTCACTACTCACTCACATAGTTTCATCTCGAATTGTGGTGGTTGAAGTAGGTTTCCTCTAAAGGGATTCTGAAATGCCCCACCCTTTTCTTGAAGAAAGTATCCACTCCCACTTAATTTAAATAAGATTAGTTCACACCTCCAAGCTCTCAAAGAACCACATATAATTGTTTTCTAAAAACTCACTAAGTTTTCCTCTAGAGGAGGTGCCAAAAGTAAATTTTTAGTCTAGGTAGGATCTCAGGGATAGTCATCCCAATAACTCCTCGTTATCTAGTTCTCACATCTTCAAACCTTAGAAGTTGACAAATACGGAACCTTAAAATCCTCCAATTCAGGTGTTCCTAACACCATGAGGCAGGGAGATACTCATGAAGGGTCGAAGGTTGAGGTCTAGTTGTTCTGTGTGTCCCCCCTTGAGGCACCAACCTCTTGGACAGGATCCATCCCATGACCTATTTCTAAAGCCGAAAATCTAAATGTCGCACTTTGACCGAGGTACCTAGTGACCACATTTTATGACATCTACCCAGGTGGAAATTGTGGGCCGCAATTGCACCTAGATCGGATTTTGTGTGGATATTGGGAAATATCACCAGCTCTTTCGGGATATGCACCCTATACCCCTCATTATAATTGATTGTTTCATCCTTCACTAGTTCCTCTTTCAGTGGCTTCAGACCCCACTGTTGAGTGTTATTGGAAGGTCCAGTGCTATTTGAGAGGAAGGATGTTACGTCTTTTAGGACACGAGCATTTGTTTTCTTTTTTCACCCACGTGGACAAAATCCACCTACCCACATGTATGCTTAATTGATTTATGTATGATGCTCTTGTGATTACATGCTATTGTGAGATATGTTGTGAAGTTCCAAGTTATACAAAGTCTCTTTTTCATTTATTTCTCTCATCACCATTTGCACACATCCACTTTGCTAGTCAGACATCATAGTGGACCCGTAGAATCCCCATTGTTCGAGACGCTTGCTAAATCTCCCTCCTATTATAGGGGGATTTCCTCATCTTGCCAACTCATCAAATCAACCCTCTCACACCCCTATGAGTACTATTGTCTTGGGGTCAACTTTTCTTGGTCCCACTTTACTTGGGTATACTTCCTAAGGCCAACCATCCACTATCTCTCCTTAACAAGGAAGTGGGGGGAAAACTTCTTCCCAAGGGGGAAGTACAACCCCACCTCCCCCCCCTTCATGGGTTAGGTACATAAACCACTCACACCATGGATGGAACTAACCCTCCACTACCACTCCAGATGCCATACTTGGCTTCCCTCAACATACCATATATGAGAAATCTCATGAATGATCATATATTGCACGACCCCACATGGCTTGCAATGCCTATCAAACTACCTTCAAACAATCCCAAGTTTGAAGGAAAGGCGAGAGAAGATTTTGCCAATCACATCATGAACTTCCACCTATGGTGCTCTTCAAACAAAATCAAGGATGAATCCATCTGATTAAGGTTATTTCAATGCACACTCATCATCCCATCAACCAAGTGGTATGTAGATGAGAAATCAGGGTCCCATGTGACTTTTGAGTCATTGGCCAAACCATTTTTTACCTTATTTCAACTCCCAATTCACCATGACAATGGTCTAGAGCTGCTCTCTGAGTTTAAACAAAACTCAGCCACACATATCGCTGACCACATTCATGAATGGCGTCGGTGACGTGGTTTATGCAAAGAAGAAACCACCAAGCAACAATGCCTCAAGTGGTTTCTCAGATCACTCGTTCCTCTCCTCGCCAAAGATGTGGCCTCCACCTTCCTCCAATCTGAAGAAGAGGCCATAATCAAGGCTCAACAGTACGACCTCATTTATTCATAGTCAGGATACTTATATATGGTACTACCTCACACTCCGAGACCCATACCATTTGGCCAGGACAAACCTGGGATGTCTCACTAAGTGGATGGATTGATTGGTACCACAACACACCACAATTCATACATCCAACCACCACCAATGTACCGTACACCCCAACATCCACTGATATATGAAGGCCCTTCTTATTACACTGCTCCTCCTTATCAACGTCCATACTCTACTGTGCCCCCTCCACCCATGATGCGCATGACTCTTTACCCAAGTTCTGTTACCCCCTCTACCTCAGCTTACTCCCTAAGCACTAGTGAAATCACCATGCCTTCCTATGTACCATACAGATCATTGCCATAGAATAATCTGTACTTTACATTTCCTAGTCCTCCACAAACCATGGCTCCACCACAAGGAAAACCACACACTGGAGTTAACTTTGTTCAACCCTCTCCCATTCATAAATTTCAAAACTTTGAACAAATGAATACAAAAAATCCATCCCATCATTCGAATAATTCCAAGAAGAAAGGAAAAAACCAAAACAATAATAATCCAGGACCAGGGGGATATAACCCCCAACAAAACCAACCTATTGGGGGAAACCAGAATCAAGGGAACCAGAGCCCCCAAGGGGGAATAACAACAAATGCCAAGGGATGAATAACAACAACCTATGAAGAAACTTCCCTTGTTCCCTTTGTGTTGAGTATGTCCATTACACTCACCATTTCCCCCAAATTTCTGACTTTAAACAGATGAAATAATCCATGAACGGACCATGTCCCCTAGCACTGCCTACACCTCAACAGGCCCCACAATAATATGTGCAACAACCACCCCCAGTTGTGTTTCAAAACTCGATTCCACACTAAGGGGTGATGAATACCCAACAAGAGATTCACCCTTCCCCATCACATATAGGATAGTATCAAAACCCTGGAACTCTTTCGGATTGCACTATCCTCCTCACTAGTGAAGAAGAAATTATTCTACAAACACGCAGTTGTCAATCTAGTGCACCCCCTAAATCTACTCCGACAACTTCATAACACGTTCCAGCTACAACTAGACCACCTCTGATGATTTTGTGCACTAACACTGGCACACCCCTTCGTATTCCTCGCACCCCATTATGATGGAATGTCAACAACCCTCAGGCTAGGTCGGCACACAATTATAGTATGGTCGATAACTTGGTGCAATCTCCTGCTGCCATGTTAGTCTTAGAAGTCCTTCAAACCTATCCCACTTGGTGTAGACCTCCTGCCCTCAGGCCGAGATCCATGCAGGATCTTCTCTAAACCATGACAAGGGTTAAATGAACTCCTTGTTTAAGACTGCAAAGGATTTTGGGTCTCGCAAGTTTGACACTTCAAATACAATCTCACATCCCTTGGAAATAGCCAAAATGCGAAATTGTGAATGGGATTAAGGTGTAAACCCCCTCTTCAGCCCCTTTTCCAATAGGACCATAGCCAAGACTTAATGCAAGCACCTTTCACAACTCGCGAGTTCACAAGTTGGAGTGCCAACCTCTTGTGCTCTTCCCTTGTGAATCCCCGAAATGCGATATCTCAATGAAGGTTGACTCGACCCAAAGCGACGGGTGCATGCCACCTATCACCTCTATTTACTTCGCTTACAGAGTGGCTCCTTGCCACATGTTTGCACGAATTTGTGGCTTTCGAAACTTGAGAGAATAGAGAACATTCGTTACTCTCCCTCTACAAATCCTTGACTCCAAAATCATTCCTTCAACGAGATCGACAGCTGTGTGCCACCCTCGATCCAATGGCCCTCGTTCAATTGGGATTTCTCCAATCAAAAATCCACAACACTCGACCCAAACCACTGGTCACTCCATTCCCTAAACTCTGATATGGGAATTCACATACGATATCAATGACCCTCATTGATCCAGATATGATAGTCACTATCCTTCCTGAGCTTAGGAGTGTTGAAAGACACTCGAGCTTAATCTTTCCATTGTTCCACAAGATCCAATGGCTCACGAAACTTTGGCACTTCCTCTTGAAGCGATTTGACCATCCGATTCATCTTCTCAAGGACTTATGGCCAAATTACTTGGCATCCTCCCTCCTGAAATTGAATTCTATGAGACGATTTCGACCTTCGCCTCCCTTTGAACACTTCATAGGTTCTATCGCTTCTGAAATTTCGCTTGCAAACTCAAGGCTTCCAAAAGTGTCCCTGAATGCACTCGTTGTGGAAATTTTCAAATAACCTTTGTTTATTTGGGTCTTCGACTCTGTGAACCTCTTGAAACAATAGTCTCTCAATCTCCCCCTTGAGTTGGTAAAATCCCAGACCTCGCTCAGCCTATGCACACCTTACACGACTCTTAAGCTAACCTTGCACTTCAGCTTGTAAAAACACGATTTGAGTCTCCTCTGAGAATTCTAAGATGAAACTCATAGCCTGGTCGACGCACTCCTTGCGGACCCTCCACTGCACTCTTTGCAGGAGTTATCATAAAGAGAAACAACTGAAACTCATTCTCCCCTTATCTAGAATTCAAACATTCAACATAGAATTCTAGAGCATACACACATAGATTTCATGGAAATAAATGCACACAAAGAATATAAACTAGCCTGCAACATACCATTCAACATGTGGTTCCAACAACCATGCAAACACATATATTGGAATCAAATCTTTCTTCTATTAATTTCAGTGCTCCTATACATGGTAAATAACAACAGCTAGAATGCATAAAATTCTTTGTTCTCCTCCACAGTTCTACAACTTACAAAATTATGAATAATAATAAGTTTTTTCAAGATACAAGGCGAGGGTGTCTATCATCCGTTTTCCCTCCTATGCTCCTAAACTGTCTAATCTATTAAATTAAACCTACCTACTTGCATTAAATAGACTTAAATTGCTATCACATATGAAAATAGGAACATATGCTCCAAAATCAGTTTGGATCTTCAGATATAAATGCAGTTGCACTTTCCTCCTGTCCATTACATTAATGGTTCATATTTTTAATTTCAAAATGTTTTCACAAAAACATGTTCAAATTACATCTACGCATCCAACAGTTTCTTTGGCTAGGCACGTGCTTTGTCTTTCTACGATGCTCCTGCATCATACTCCCTCGCTTGAAAATTTTCATGAACTCCTGTTCATGAGTTCCTTCATTGTTTGTCAATGCTTTTGAATTGTTGATTCATCTTCCCAACTGGCATCTTCAACTGGATGACCTTTCCACTTGACCAAGTATTCAAAATACTCTTTTCTCCTGGTCTTTCTTCTAATCCTCTTGTCAATTATGCTTTCCATTTGTGGCTTTTTAGCTACGGGCATTTGTTTCATCCATGGAATTTCTTCCTGTTCACCCTCCGCTCCTGCTTCATCATCTCTGTAAGGGTACAAATCCGTGACATTGAATATCGGTGAGATTCTGACCCCATCGAGTAATTAAATATCATACGCGTTTGCCCCAAATTTTCTTATGACCTTGCACGGTCTAATTTTCTTCATCTTCAGCTTGTTGTATGTTCCCCTTGGGAACCTTTCCTTCCTCAAATGTGAAAGAATCAAATCACCAACTTCAAATTTAAGTTCTCGCCTATGTTGATCTACTCTACGCTTGTACTCTTGGCTTGCACTCTGCAATCA
>SNQJ01S0005864.1:487105-543151 GCA_010110895.2 Picea sitchensis | reverse complement strand
GGACTATTCCCTATGATTCTATTGAGTGAATCATTGTAAGAGAATTCCTCCTATGGCAGAATGTGATCCCATTGACTGTGGTGTTCAGTCACTAAGATCCTTAACAAATCTCCCAAGCTCTTGTTCATGACCTTTGTTTGTCCATCCATCTGAGGATGATACGCTAAGCTAAAAGACAAGTTTGTTGCCATCTTCTTCCATAAGGTCCTCCAGAAATGTCCTACGAACTTGGTATCTCAATCCGAAATGATACTCCTTGGTAAGCCGTGAAGTCTGACGACTTCCTTGAAAAATAGGTTCGCAATATGAGTTGTGTCACTGGTTTTCTGGCATGGTATGAAAAGTGCCATATTTGAAAATATTTCTACCACTACAAATATCGAATCATATCCTCTCTACGTCCTTGGAAGTCCTAATATGAAATCCATGCTCACTGCATCCCACGACCTTTCGGGTATGGGTAATGGCTGATATAACCCCATGTTATGCCTTTTTCCCTTTGTGTGCTGACAAATTCTGCACCTGTCCACAAATTTCTTCACATCTGTCCTCATCCCTAGCTAGTAATATGAGCCATTCAACTTTGAGAATGTTTTTTCATGGCCAAAGTTTCCGGCCAATCCTCCATTGTGCTTTTCCTTCAGCAAATTCTCCCTCATGGAGCATTTCGAAATACATAGCTGATTTCCCTTGAACAATAGTCCATCCTAGATCATGTACTTTTTCCATTGGATTTTTTCCCTAATAATTAGATTCTCAGATGCCTCATATGCCTCTTTGAAATATGGATCATCCCCGTACATTATTTTGAGGTTATCAAAACCCAAAGTCTTAACTCTAAATTCCTGTATAAGCAAACATTTCCTGCTCAAAGTGTCAACAACTTTGTTAGAAGTTCTAGAAATATGCTTAATTACAAAAGTAAAATTATTCATGTATTCAACCCATTTAACATGTTTTTGGTTCAACTTCTCCTGTTGAGTCACGAATTTCAAAGCATGATTATCATTGTACAAAAAAAACTCTTTTGGAACCAAATAGTGCCTCCATTTCTTCAGCGTTTGTATGACTACATAGAATTCTTTTTCATCCGTGGAGTAGTTAATCTTTTCTTCATTCAGTTTTTCACTGAAATACATGAATGACCCCTTGTCTTGGCTTAAGACCGCTCCAATGGAAAATCCACTCAGGTCACACCTGACCTGGAATGTCTTACTGAAATCTAGCAAAACCAGAATTGGTTTCTTAGTGATCTTGTTCTTTAGCAGGTTGAAGCTCTTCTCTGCTTCCTCTGTCCAGTGAAAATATGTATGTCTTTTCTTCATCGTATCCATCATCAGTGCACTAATTCCACTGAATTTTCAGAAAAATTTCCTGTAGAATATAGCCAAACCATGGAAGCTTCGAACTTCAAACACTCTCTTCGGCGATGGCCAATCCTTAATCGCCTTTATCTTTTTCGGATCCATTTTCAATTCATTTGTCGAGATAACAAAACCCAAATAAATTAGTTATGTCCTCATAAATGACGATTTCTTCATGTTGATCAACAATTTCTCTTGCTGTAACCTTCTCATCACTACAACTAAATTCTTCAAATGATTTTCTTCAGTTTTGCTAAAAATTAATATATCATCAAGATATACAATGGCGAATTTCTTGATGAAATCCTTCAGGAATTCATTCATCAACCTAATGAAATTACTGGGCACATTCATCAAGACAAATGGCATGACAAGCCATTCATACAACCCTTCATTCGTCTTGAATGATGTCTTCTATTAATCACCTTCTCTCATTCTAATATGATGATATCTGATTTTCAAATCAATCTTTGAAAAAAGGTTTGCTCCAGTCAAGAAATCCATCAAGTCATCCATCCTTGGCAATGGGAACCTATACCTGATGGTAATTTTGTTGATTTCCCTTGAGTCTGTATACATTCTCCATCCACCGTCCTTCCTTGGGTTGAGCACTATTGGAACAATGCATGGACTCAAGTTCTCCCGAATCAATCCTTTGTCCATTAAGTCCTGGACCTGTCTCTTAACTTCTTCATTCTCCTACAACGTCAACCTATAAGTTGCTTTGTTCGAAAAACTGGCTCCAGGTATAAGATCAATATGATGGCTTATATTCTTGATAGGTGGAAACGAACAAGGTAGTTCATCCACTACTATATCAACAAATTCTTCCAGCAACTCCTGGATTTCTTTTGGTAAATCATCTATCCTAGTGATGTTCAAAAAAATTCTAGGCTTCCTAACCAAAATGAATTGCATGTCTTCCTTCCTCTTGACTTCCTTAAGAAGTTCCTTCCCACTCATGAGAAGTATAGTGTTTCTCATCTCTGTTTTCACCTCTTTATCCTTAATTGGTAGCAACATGTGCGTCCTACCATTTTTCTCCAGAGTGTATGTGTTCTTTCTCCCATCATGCACCACATTTATGTCACATTGCCACAATCTTCCCAACAATATATGACAAACATGCATGGGAATGACATCACATAATACCTCATCTTTATATCCTCCTATTTTAAATTCAACTAAACATTGTTTAGTGACATTTACCTGATGTCCTTTTTGTAGCCACAAAAGTTTATATGGGCTTGGATGCACAACAATCTCTAGCTCCATCTTTTCTACCATTTCCATGGATACAATATTATATGTGCTACCGCTATCCACTATGACCTTGCATACCCTATCTTTGGTTTTGCAAGCAGTCTAAAACATATTGTTTCTTTGGGCTGGGTTCTCTGGATCCTTCTCCGGTTTCAAGAGAACTTTTCACATCATCAAAGATCTTCGACCCTCAATGTCCTCTGCCTCAACATTCCATCCCTGAGCTTCAACAATGTGAGTTTCACCACCATCTTTCTTCCTATCTAGACACTCATAGTATTTATGTCTGATTTTTCCACAGACAAAGCATTTCACATCACCTTCTCTACCTCTTCCTCTTCCTCTGGTTCGATGAAAAGTATTTCTATCAGCATACTGCCTCCCCTGTGAGCTTCATCCTCTCTCAGATTGAGTTTGAGGTTTCTTCCCCTCTTCTTTAGGCTTCTGAGTTATGTCCTGGGAAATTTTCTTGCCTCTTCTTTGACTTCTGCCTCAACCTCTTTGACCTTGCTTTTGGCTCAACTTCTCTTCATCTTTTAGAGCCATCTAATAAGAATCTTCTATGGTTCCAATGGTCATCATGCTCATCTCATATTGAATGTCATATCGTAGACCATTCATATACCTGGCAACTTTCTCATCATCGCTTTCCTGATGACCTACTCTAATGTTTATCCTATAGAACTCTTCAGTGTATTATTTCACTGACATCAACTTCTGTCTCAAATTCTGCATCCTTCGAAATAGATTTATTCGATAATCCCTGGGTATAAACTTGGCTTTCATTTTTGCAACCATTCCATCCCAGCTTTTGATTTTCTTCTTTCCCTTGCAACGTTTGTCAGCCTGCAGTTCATCCCACCATAGTGTTGCATGTCCTTTAAGTCTAGTAACGACATGCTTGAATTTATTCTCTTCCTCAACATCCTCATAGTCAAAGTGTTTGTCTAGAGATCTAATCCATTATAGAAGCTCTTTAATGTCTAGGTTGCCTTCGTACATTGGAATGTCCATTTTTTCCCTAGCACCTATCCTTGCAACAGCCCTGAATAGGCGTTCTTCTGCAACATCTTCAACTACAACTTCTTCTCCTTCATTTTCAGCTTCATTTTCACTTTCATATTCACTGATATCCCCAATGTCAACTGTTCACCTCTATGCTTTCTCCATAGCATCAAGTTTAGCACATAATTCACGCATTTCTCTTTCCACTACTGGATCAGGTATGGGCCTTTCTCTTCTTCTCAGTGGCATGGCTGTAAAATTCCTCTTTTCTCTCTACTGTAGAAAGGAAAGAATTTGTTCTGGGATTTGATACAACAACTAGTGTAGACCTCTTGCCCTCAGGCCGAGATCCGTGAAAGATATTCTCTAAACCACGACAAGGGTTATCTAAACTCCTTATTTAAGCCCATAAATGATTTCGGGTCTCGCGAGTTCGGCACGTCGAATACAATGTCACAGCCCTTGGAAATAGCTAAAACATGAAATTGTGAATGGGCTTAAGGTCTAAGCTCCCTCTTCATCCCCTTTTCCAATAGGACCACAACCAATCCTTAACACAATAACCTTTCGCAACTCGCGAGTTCACGAGTTGGAGTGCCAAACTCATGTGCTCTTCCCTTGTGAATCCCCAAAATGCGATATGTCAACGAAGGTTGACTCCACCCAAAGCGATGGGCACATGCCACATGTCACCTTTGTTTACTCCGCTAACAGAGTGGGTCATTTCCACCTATTCTCACAACTCTGTGGCTTTCACAACTTCAGAGAATAGAGAACAACCATTCCTTTTCCTCTACAAATCCCTGACTCTAAAATCATGCCTTCGACAAGATCGATGGATGTGTGCCTCCCTCGATCCAACGGCCCTCGTTGTATTGGTATTTATCCAATCAGAAATCCATAACACTCGACCCAACCCACTGGTCACTCGATTCCCCGAACTTCGATACGCAAATTCACATATGAGATCAACGACCCTCGTTGATCCGAATATGACGGTCACTATCCTTCCTGAGCTGAAGAGTGTTGAAAGACACTTGTTCTTAATCCTTCCATTGTTCCACAAGATCCAACAGCTCACAGAACTTTGGCACTTCCTCTTGAAGTGATTTCACCGTCCGATTTAGATTCTCAATGACTTCTGTCCAAATGAGTTGGCGTCCTCCCTCCTAAACTTGACTTCTGTGAGACGATTTTGACCTCCACCTCCCTTTGAACACTTCATAGGTTCTATCCCTTCTGATATTTCTCTTGCGGCTATTTTCAAATAACCTCTGGTTATTTGGGTCTTTGACTCTGTGCACCTCTTGCAACAACAGTCTCTCATTCTCCCTCTTGAGTTGGTAAAATTCCAGACCTCGCTCAGCCTATGCACACCTTGCACGACTCTTAAGCTAACCTTGCACTTCAGCCTGTAAAAACAAGATTTGAATCTCCTCTGAGGGTTCTGAGATGAAACTCTTATCCTATTTGATGCACTCCTTGTGGACCCTCCACTGCACGCTTTACAAGAGTTCTCAGAAAGAGAAACAACTAAAAATCATTCTCCCCTTATCCAAAATTCAAACATTCAACATAGAATTCTAGAGCATACAAAAACAGATTTCATGGAAATAAATGCACACAAAGAATATAAACTAGCCTACAACATACCATTCAACAAGTGGTTCCAACAACCATACAAACACAGATTGGAATCAAAGCTTTCTTCTATTAATTCCGGTGCTCCTATACATGGTAAATAACAACAACTAGAATGCATAAAATTCTCTATTCTCCTCTGCAACTCTACATCTTACAAAATCATGAATAATAATAAGTTTTTTCAAGATACAAGGTGAGGGTGTCTATCATCCATTTTCCCTCTTGTGATCCTAAACTGTCTAATCTATTAAATTAAACCTACCTAATTGCATTAAACAGACTTAAATTCCTATCACATCCGCGGATAGGAACATATGCTCCAAAATCAGTTTGGATCTTCAGATATAAATGCAACTGCACTTTCCCCCTGTCCATTACATAAATTCTTCAGATTTTAAATTTCAAAATGTTTTCACAAAAATGTGTTCAAATTACATCTGCGCGTCCAACTGTCTCTTTGGGTAGGTGCATGCTTTGGCTTTCTACGATGCTCCTGCATCAGCAGTCAATGGAATTCATTACTTTATGGCCTAGGGGCAGTCGACCCTACTGAGACTAAACTCATCACATTTGAACTCAATTATGGGGAACCCCGTGTCCCCTCTTTGGTAGCTTTCTAGATACCAGTCAAAATTCAGAAAATCATAGTTCATCAATGCATCATTGATGAAGGTGCATCTACATGAATCATGTCCAAAACTATATGGTAGAAACTCGGCTCCCTTGAGATAATACCATCCACCATTAATTTGAGAGCTTATGATGGATGACCATCCTCTCCCAAAGGGCTCTTTCAAAATGTCCTCGTTGAACTCGGGGGTAAAACCATCCTTATTGATATTGAGGTTATTGACACTCAACTTGATTACAATATATTGTTCGGACATACCTACATGTATGTTATGAAGGAAATAGCCTCTTCTGTGTTTCAAACGATAATGTTCTACCACAACAAGAATATCATCACCATCAATCAAGTTTCACATTACGAGCCTAACCCTTCCTCCAACATTGATAACATCCTACCTCTTGTCCCCACTAATTCTGACGCCTACCCACTCACTGAAATGGGTCTAGAATTTTTCAAAGATCCATCATTGCTAGGGACATACCATGGAGCACCCCCACTCATACACCCCTCAGCTCAAGTATGTGTCATCTCTTCCAAAGGATCTAGCACTGTAGATACCATTCCTCCCACCAAGGCTTCTTCACATCCTGACGTCCCACTAGTCACAGAACTCCCACATCAGGAATCCCATGAGAACTCTCCAACACCACTTGTTCTCGATGTCCTTCTCCCCCATGGTCACATCCCGGTTTGGGAGACATTCCCCCAAGCCATTACCCATATCCCCTTCTTCTACCCCCCACCAGGTGTTCAAGCTTTCAGGGTAGCCGCAACACTTACCCTTCCTAACATGGTGCTCGCTATTCTGGTTTGGTATCTACACCCACCTAAGATGGTCCCTCAACTATCCCTCCCTACCCAAACCAAGGGAACCCCAATGTAGATCCCAATCCTAACCCCAACGACACCACACCCCACCCACTAGCCAACATCATCACTACATCTGGGGGTAGAAGGAAGACGAAATATCTCACCACTCCACTTCCCCCCCGAGTTCAACCTCCTTGCGCACTATCCAAGAAAGAAGGACACCCCACCAATAGATGTTCCTCTCTCCCTGACCTATGCAATTTAATTCAACTCCCTCGAGAAACCACATTGCTTGTCGCTTCATCCAACACCCCTAATACTACCACCACGTCCCCTACTATAGGTAGAAAAGGGATGTGAACCAAATTTGTATCTTCCATCTGTTCATAATATGGCCATTACACCCACCATTGCCCTACGCTACCTCATTTTCGATAGACGCTAACAGTAGTACGTCAGATCTTTCAGCAAGAAACCCCTCCATTTGTGTCATCAAATACCCATGTCATTGACATCCACTATGTCACAACCTCAGTCAATGAATAGATGTGATTCCCTCGCGCTCTTTGTGAATCACTTAATTATTTCACATACTAGTGTCCTACGATCATTGAATACATGCATCACCAAATGACCCTTATTCAAAATCCTACACCTCCCCCACTACCAGAGGTACCAGTGATTACCCCTACTCCATCCCCCAATGTCGTTCATATTATCTCTCCTCAGCCTAAGGAACTTCCCATTCCTCCATGGTTCATGGATAACCTATATGATGATTTTCCTCCAAATCCCCCCAATTCTCTGGTTCATTTCCCCACAGAAATATTATGCCCGACTACAATTTTTAACCCACAATATCTCGATATTTGGTTTATGTCGAGCGAACCATTGCAACCTCCCTGTGCCACCCCATCTAAATCTTCACCACTAGAAGACAAGCACACAGTGACAGTCACCAATGTTACTCCCCTATATTCCCTATATTCTCTCCAGTTCCACTGCGACGAAGACATCCTCGAGGAATTAACTACCCCCGATTCCCCATGGAATGCACTCCATCAAAGAGCACTCTCTCTCTCATAAGAAGCCTTTGAGCCCCTAGACAAGACTCCATATACTCAATTGAAACCAAATAGTTTATCCCAATAGGGCATACAGACTAGTTCAACAACCCTATCCCTACCCCCAATGCTTTTGAAGATGACAACATGGCCAACATTTCCCCCACTATCAAAATTGATATTTTCATCAGACCTAGAATCATAGAAGAAATCAACATTGGTGCTGCATGCTCTCCTGAAGAGCTTAGAGCTTACAAAGCTCTCTTCTAGGAATACCAGAACATTTTTTCATGGTCATACACCGAGATGCTCTGCCTTGATCCTTCTATTGTCGAACATTGTATAGACACATGGCCTGATATCACACTTGTGTGACAAAATAAATTCCCACTACACCCATCCAAAGTAATGGTCATCAAAGACGAAATTGACAAATTACACACTACAGGGTTCATATACCCCATCGCATATACGTCATGGGTCTCCAACCCCATCCATGTCAACAAAAAATAGGGCACTATTTGTGTCTGTACTGACTTTCGCGATCTCAATCACACCTGTCTCAAAGACAATTTCCCAATGGCTTTTATCGACCAAATTATCGATGATTGTGCTAGACACGAGGCTCTGTCCTTCATGGATGGATTCTCTTGCTACAATAAAATTCAAATTCACCACAGCGATCAATATAAAACTGTATTCACTACCCCATGGGGTACGTTTTCATATCATTTCATGCCTTTTGGCCTCAAGAACATTGGTGTGAATTTCCAATGAGCCCTAACCTACATTTTCCATGACCTCACTGACATCATCCTCGCCTACTTAGATGACCTCACCACTCGATCTAAGAAATGAAATCAACATCTCGATGACTTACGAGTCGTCTTCCAATGGTGTCAACAGTACAATATCTGCTTGAACCCACTCAAGTGTGTATTCTACGTCACCACTGGACACTTCCTTAGGTTCATAGTTTCCCAACATGGAATCACCATAGACCCCCTCAAGGTCCAAGCCATCACATAAATTCCCCCCCCCCTTGGCATTTACGCCAATTGTAGAGCTTTGAAGGAAAAGCTAAATTTTCACATTGCTTTGTCCTCGATTACACCACCCGTACACATGGTTTCCTTAGCTTGTTGTTCCACGATATCCCATTTCGATAGGATGAACATGCCCAAACTGATTTTGATGATTTAAAATTGGTTCTCTCCAATGCCCCTTTGATTAGTCCACCGGACTATGTTCGTGACTACATCCTCTACTTATTGGCCTCAATCGTCTCAGTAGTAGGAGTTCTTGTCCAGCTAGGGGATGATGGTTGTGAGGATGTAATTTATATATTAGTAAAAATCTTTCTGGGCCACCCTTGAAGTATAATCATGAAGATAAAATCGCCCTTGCAGTTTTTCTCATGGTCCATAAACTGCGCCATTATATCCTGCTTCGCACTACCAAAGTCGTGGTAGATCCAACCCCATGCAATACTTGCTCAGTCGCTGGAAAATTAATGGTAAATTTGCGCAATGGATCGTCATCCTTCAAGAGTACGAATGTTAGGTTATGAAAAAGGTATAAATATCTTCCTTTTTCCCACATTTCATGATATTATTTTGATTGACTGTTAGGTTATTTAGAAGTAAATAGAATAGAAAATGAATAATATACCCTTTAGCGTTGATTGTCGGAGATCAGATTAAATAGATTCTGAATATGATTGGAATTGTCTGGTTTTATTGCAGGATTGGTTAAATATTGCCGAACCCAAGATAGCAAGGGGAATCTTGAAGATTCACAAGCTATTGGAGGTTGAAGACTTTATGGCGCAAAGCAGTTTTAAAGATAATTGAGTTACTCATTGTAATAGTAAAGAAATCCTGAGGATCTCTCGATCCTCAGGATAGCTTAGTTTACCCATATTATTGTAACATATAAGGGGTAAATAGATATTGAAGAAAGGAGAGATTTTTCACTCAAGAATAGAGAATATAGAATTGCTACGCGTTAGCAGTTTTTGTAGAAATGTTGTACCAGCTATGAAATTACTAGCAGCCTCGAGCAATTTTTCCATTTTTATATACTGAGTTTTTAATAACAGTGCTTCTAAGGACCGAGGGTTCAGTCTGAAGGAGATGTTGTTCCATCTGTAATTGTATTAGCTCAAATTATGTCTTGTGATTCAATTTTATTTTATAGTAGTTAACAAACGCATAAGTCTGTTGATGGTTTCATGTCAATTGCAAGAAATAGATATTCCCTGAAGTATTGAATGATTATTGTTCCAATTCCCATTACTGAGATTCGATGCATGAAGGTTCCTCATAATTTCACATTTGTTGTTCCTTTCATAACTTTACATTTGTTGTTCCTTTCATTAGTTTACATTTGTTGTTCCTTTCCTCTAGAATATAGTTGTTGTTCCTTTCAATAGAAATATGATTGTCGTCTCTTTTCAATTAGATTACAGTCTCTGTTTCTTTCCATAGATGGTGTAATTCACCCTTTTCTTTTCATCAATTCTGATTCATAATGATATCAATTCCTACAAGTCTTTATCTAGATTCAATTACTGCTCTTAGAATGAATTCAATAGATTGGCTAGTTCCTTTCCTTTTCCATATCTTTAGATTTCAATCCCTAGAATCTTTAATGAATGTTTGAGGAACTTGATTGTTGACAAACTCAGATCTTCTTTCGCTACACGATTTTATCCTCTATAAGCTATCTGCATAGACTTTGCCGATATTCTTTGAGATAAATAAGGAATCCTCGGGTTGATAAATTAATGTTAAACTAAGGTTGTTTTTAGACATCTTTAGAGCTCAACATTTTGGCGTCGTTGTTTGTCTAGAATTTCAAAGGTAACATATATTGTGCCTCTGGAGGATGAGGTATTGAATATGGAAGGTAAGAGCCTATGCAGGCAATAAGTAATATGATTATACCAGTGCCTACCTCCAGCTGATGCATTAAGAGGTTACATAGGTTTTTTTTTTTTTTTTCTTCCTTTTCGATTTTTTTTTCCTTTTTGTTGTGTGAAGTGTGTATGACTAAGAAGAAATATCTTGAAAAAACAAAACCTCTACCAAAAATTACCAAACCCCAGGGCTCGGTTCTCCCTGGAAGAAGTGCTTTCATAGACAACATCATCCAAAAAGAAGAATCTCAAGCCTCGGCTGGACCTAGAAAAGGATGCACCTGAACCCCTCAGGTGGCAGCTTCACCAACTACATCCCATGCCAATATTCATAGAAAAACTGAAGGGACTGAGCTAAGTTTTCATATCACAAATATCCTACCCCTCAACCCTTTAGGAGAGGGAAACTATTGTAACCTGGAGGAAGGAGAAGGAGAAACTAGTGGGATAACTAAGACAGACCCACCACCCAATCCTGAATCTCCTGCAAAAGAAGAAGGTATACCTGAAATTCCAGACAGAGGGAGTGCAATCAGATCCCCTAGAAGATCAGATAACCAATCAATTCAAATAATATATCTAGATCAAGAAATCCCTAAAGATTTCTAGAATATTTTCAATCAAATGGCACAACCAAATCAACAACATCCCTAGACTTCCACTTTGGAATATCCGATAGTTGATCCAATTGTCAATGCCCCCATGAAGGTTATTCCCCTACAAAACCTGCCAACCTTTCATGGATTAATCTCAGAAGATCTGGATGCATTCTTATTCGAATTTGATGTCCTATGTAGAGGATATGATTACACCTCTGAACCCAAAAAATTTAAATTGTTCCCCTCCACTTTGAAAGGAGCAGCTCTATGTTGGTTCATGGGATTAGGGGGAGGAACTATAAACTCATGGGATGAAATGAAACAAGCCTTCTTGAAAAAATATCAGGATTATTGCAGAACCAGAGACTTAAAAGATGAAATCTTTCAAATGAATGCAAAAGAAAATGAATCATTAGAAGAATATGTAGAGAGATTTCAATATAATTTACAAATATCATGCTATGGCATGCTACCAGGGGAAGTACTTAAGGAAACTTTGATTAAAGGTATGAAATATGAATGGGTAGAAACGTTGAATTTAATGGGGAAAGGTGATATTTATCAAGAAACTTATGATGACATTGTCCTATTGTGCATCAGGTGCTCAAGAGGAAGTTCACAGACTAGATCACGGATGCGTACTCGCTTCACCAGAAATAACAATATTACCAGCGGGGGTGTTACTCGAGCTGAAGTTGGTAATCTCTTAGAAAACTTTAAAATAGACATTCTGAGCACTCTGACTACACAATTGGATGTGTTGCAGGAAAAACAAAAAAAATAGAAGCAGAACAAACGTTAGCCATATTTTTCCACAGGTGTAGAAGGAAACATGGCCCAAGGGATTTCCCTTTGGACGTGGTCCGGGTTTGCGCTATCTTCACCAAGGATCAGGACACAAAACAATGCCCATCACTTCCTGGACTCAAATATGTCTTTAGGGAAGTAGAAGAAGAAACATAACCATTATATTCAATGGCTCATCGTCATCAATTGCAGAATTGGCCCCCACATACATTGTAGAACCCTTTCTCTTTCTCCCCCAGGAAATATAACTCGCAAGATCCTGGTAGCACATGGTAGGGTTAGCCATTTACTAATCAAAACTAGCAACCCCAACAATATCCACCTACAAATCCCACTTGGAAAAACCAACCCACTGCAATCGTTGCTTGGCAGAATCAGCCAACTACAACTTCTACCTAGCCTAACTCACAATATCACACCTCATCCTGGAAAACCTCCAATAACAACATTTACCCTTCACAATGGCCCAACAAGACTGCCCAAAACCCAAATTGGAATCAGAATTGGTAGCGCCCCGTGAGGATAAACAATCAACCCATGGGGATGGTCCCTCAAATTGAACCTACGTTACAAGCCCCACTTCAATTGTCCCAAAATCCAAAATCCCAATTGTGCCCTCAACTACTAGCCCAACCTCACCCAAATCCAAATAACAGACCGACTCATCTCGTCCAGATTATGGAAAATGGAGAAGGAGAGATCATCTCGGTAGGGTGCAGTGAACTATGATTAAGGTCAGGATGAATAATCTCCCCTGAAGAAAATGATGTTTTTCAAGGGCAGGAGAAACAACCAATAATAACACCTTTGACTGTGGAAATAACAGAAGAAATCAAGCGGGGGGGAGACAGTTGAATCACAAGATCCTGATAAGGGTACAACACCCTCCCCTCCATTCCCCGAAAGATTGATGATAGTAAAACCGACCGTATATCCCAACTTCGACCTTATAGGGGAGCTCAAGAATTTATATATCAAGATTCCACTCCTGCGAGATCTTCAGGACATCCCCATCTACACAAAAACAATCAAAGAGCTATGTGGGAGAAAACCCGTCAGAAAAAATAAAAATCCATCATCAACAGTCTGCGTGGTAGGATCTTTATCTAATCTAATTTTAGGTAGACAAGAACCAGGGCTGCTCTTTTCCCAATACACTAGTTGATTTGGGAGAAACCATCAACATCCTGACTATGGAAACTTGCAATACCCTAGTTTTTAACTGCTTCGAACCCACAACAATAATGCTGTAGTTGGTAGACCGATCGGTAGTTCGACCAGTTGGCACATTACATGATCTAGCCATCTCTTTCGACTCTTGGGAATATCCGGCAGACTTCCTCATCATCAATCCAAGAGGTGGACTTGAAGGGCATCCATTGATACTAGGCAGGGCATGGCTTGCAACAACATATGTGTACATAGGATGTCGAATAGGAAATATGACAATCACTAGAGGGGGTATCACGAAGAGCCTCATTTTATATCCTCCTGCTAAACCTAGTCCAACTTTCGTATATCCACAATTTCCACCACCACGATACCCAGAGAGGGATTTATGATCCCCTCTTACGTAGGAAGAAGCCCTCAAGCTTTAAAATTAGTCAGAGGATGACATAATCAGTGGGTTTATCAATAATTTGGCCACCATGAGCAACCCGACCTGCCAGATGCTCCAAGCTATTCTAGACTGTGAAGCACAAGAGGACCTGCTGGAAGATTTAATGGAACAACAAATTCCAACTACGTCCATTCATAACATCAAACCCATCGAGATCACACTCGGGAGGCCTCTAAACATCAATGCCAATTTAGATGAACAACAACAACAAAATTTAATTCATGTCCTCTCCAAATACCAGCAAGCTTTTGCATGGGAATATTCTGATATGAAAGGTATTGATCCACAAATCTGTACACACCACATTTATGTTGAAAATGAAGCCCGACCTATCTGCCATCCACAGAGAAGATTAAATCCTCACCTCAAGGATATCGTTAAAGAAGAATTACAAAAACTGTTGGACATAAATTTTATATATCCCATCTCAGATAGTCGATGGGTTTCCCCACTAGTGATCGTCACAAAGAAAAATGGGAAATGGCGCATTTGTGTTGACTACAAAGAACTTAACAAAGCCACTCAAAGACCCTTTGCTCATTGACCGAGGTCTGGATGCTTTGGCGGAAAGAAATTATTTTTCTTTCCCTGGATGGTTTAAGCGGGTACAATCAGATTCGGATCACCCACTCAAAAAGACCACTTCCCTTTGCCTTTCATTGACCAGGTCCTGGATACTTTGGCAGGAAAGAAATTATTTTCTTTCCTAGATGGTTTTAGCGGGTACAATCAGATTCAGATCACCCCAGAAGATCAAGATAAAACCACATTCACATGTCCCTGGGGCACTTTTTCTTACAGAGTATTACCATTTGTACTTTGTAACACTCCAGCCACCTTTCAAAGGTCCATCCTGAGCATATTCAATGATCTGATTAGCAAAGGACTTGAATTCTATATGGATGATTTCACTCCTTATGGCGACGACTTCGATCAAGCACTGAATAACCTGGAGAAAATACTAGAACGATGTATCAGGACCAGGTTATGTTTAAGCCATGAAAAGTGTCACATTATGATGACAGATGGTGTGGTACTAGGGTATTATATCTCTGTAGATGGAATTAGGGTAGACCCAACAAAGATAAAGGTAATCCTTAATCTACCCACACCACACACACAAACTGAGGTACGCAGTTTCCTTGGTGCTTCAGGATACTATCGTAGGTTTATGGAAAATTTTGCAAAAACTGTTGCACCTTTACATGCTTTGACTGGTAATGTAGAATTTCAGTGGTATGACAAGTGTGATGTGGCATTTGCAGAACTCAAAAAGTTGATCTCAACAACACCGGTGTTGATGAGGCCAAATTGGAAAATACCATTCCACATCTCCACCGATGCATCAAATATTGCCATAGGCACTGTCCTTGGACAGGAGGAGGAGAATAAACCTTACGCAATTTATTTTATTAGCAAGTATCTTAATCCAGCTGAACTTAATTATATAGTAACAGAGAAAGAGTTTTTAGCTGTTATACATGCCATCAATAAATTTTGTCATTATATAACAGGTTATCCGGTCATTTTGTATACTGATCATTCTACTATCAGATATCTGGCTAATAAACCAATTACTAATGGATGGGTCATTTGATGGTTGTTATTATTATAGGAATTTGATATCACAATCAAAGATCGACCCGAGAGAGAAAACCTTGTCACAGACTTCCTATCCTGCATACCCAAAACAGATGGCTCCTTAACAGTCGAAGACTGATTTCCAGATGAGCATATGTTTGTTGTTACTACAAAGCCACCTTGGTACGTGGATGTGGAAAATTACCTGGAAGCAAGAAGATTACCGACACATCTTTCATCGAAAGAAAGAAAGTTGATCGTCCAATGTAGCGCACGATTCGCCTGGATCAGTAGATATCTTTTCCATACAAAAGATTATCTCTAGATCCGCAGATGTGTATGAGATGAAGAAATATATGACATATTAAAATATGGACATGATGAGCCTTGTGGTGGTCACTTTGTAGACCGCAGGACTGGACAAAAAATTCTTTAGATGGTCTATTATTGGAACTCAATATTCAGACATGCGAAGAAATACGTCCAAACCTGCGATAGTTGTCAGCGGATGGGAAAACCAGGTCAGGCTGATGAAATGCCTTTGAAATCACAAGTAGTCGCAGAACCATTTGAGAGATGGGCAGTAGACTTCGTTGGCCCCTTCAACTCAAATTCAAATTATAAGGCCTATATTCTAGTCGCAACGAACTACATGACTAAATGGGTAGAGGCAGAAGCCTTGCCAAATGCAACAGAAGAAGTAGTCATCAAATTTATTTTCAAATTATTCGTATGCTATGGACTACCAAGAGAGTTAATTACTGATGGGGGGTCACAGTTTACAGCTCATAGAATCACCACCACCCTGAATAATTATGATATCAAACACATAATTACTTCTCTGTATCATCCACAAGCAAATGGGAAAGTGGAAAGAACCAACAAAGTCCTGGTGGCAATCCTGACAAAGACTGTCTCAACAAATAAATAGAATTGGGCTTCTGAGCTCCCAAATTCCTTATGGGCTTACTGCACAACATGGCGTAATACCACTAGCTACTCTCCTTACCATTTAGTCTATGGAAAAGAACCCATCTTCCCAATCGAGTTTGAAATCAAGACTCTAAGGATGGCCCAGGAAATCAGACTGGATCTTACAAAAGCACATAAACAATGCCTTCAGCAACTCAATGAATTGGATGAAGCACGCCTGTCTACTGTAGAGCGCACAACTGTTATTCAACAACAAAGATCGACCTGGCACGATAAGCATATAAAGAAAAAATTGTTTAAGAAAGGAGACTGGGAACTCCTCTATGATTCTAGATTTTAGGATTTTCTGGGAAAATTACAGACACGATGGCTAGGACCATACGAAAGCAGTGAAGTCCATAATAATGGCACAGTTATGTTAAGAACCATCGATGGGTACGAATCTCCATTTCGGGTCAATGGACACCGGCTACGACTCTATCATCGGTCATCGTCAAAAGAATCTTTCTACCAAGAGGTAAGTAAGAACCCTACCGTTCAAATTTTGACTGTCTCGGAAGGTAATCCGGCCACCCCAACTCCATAAATATTGAAATATGTTGACACTGTATATACTGTATATAATTTTGTTTAGTTTTTTTTATTTTCGATAGTCATTCCAAAAAATCAAAACTAGGGAGGATAACCATGATGAACTCATTTAGCACCCTTTTCTGTTTCGAACTCCCACTTCGTCTTGTTACCCATACCCCGTCTTCTGCAGAGAAATGAATATGTCATGATTTAGTAGCGACAATTGGGAAACTATAATGAAATTTATAACATTAACAAACCATCCATTACTTAATTTTGAAATAAACCAACTCATAAATGAACTTAGTTGATGAGGAATCAACCTTGAATTCAAGCAAAATACATACCAGGTTTGTACAAATTCAGATGGTTTGAATGGAACAATTGTTGTTCCTTTTGCGTGCCTGTTGTTCCTTTGAACGGAACATTTTTTGTTCCTTTTGCATGCCAGCTGTTCCTTTGAATGGAACAATTGGTGTTCCTTTTGCGCGTCTGCTGTTCCTTTGAACAGAACAATTTTTGTTCCTTTTGCGCGCTTGTTGCTCCTTTGAATGGAACAATTGTTGTTCCTTTTGCATGCCTGTTGCTCCTTTGAACAGAACAATTGCTATTCCTTTTGCGTGCCTATTGTTCCTTTGAATGAAACAATAGTTTTTCCTTTTGCGCGCCTGTTGTTCCTTTGAACGGAACAATTGTTGTTCCTTTTGCGTGCTTATTGTTCCTTTGAACGAAACAATTGTTGTTCTTGTTGCACACCTGTTGTTCCTTTGAATGGAACAATTCTTGTTCCTTTTGCGTGCCTGTTATTCCTTTGAATGGAACAATTTCTATTCTTTTTTTACACCTATTTTTCATTTTGTCATTCCTTCCTTGCCGATAAAACACTAAACCTTTCTTTTGGGGTACAACTTTCACCAAAATAATTTTTCATCAGCATTATTTCTAATGATCCATCATTATTTTGTGGACTATCTCCTATGCCTTATCAAATTTCTTTTTGGATCACTTCCTTCAAAATATCTTAAACCTTGTTGATAATCTGTAACCACCATAATTCATTTCTTTTCCCTTATATATTACACTTAAATGATACCTCGTGTTGATAACTAATAAGGAATCTGTGACACACTTTTACTTGGTATCCTTACACTTCTTTACACCATCCCTTACTCTTAAGGAGTAAATGAGCCTCCCTTCATACAATAATATAATAAATCAATAGAATTTCTTTCTTTTTCCACAAAGAATAGGGGGTCTCATCATGAGCCATCCTACCACAATCATAGGATAATAATCTAAGTGACATTCCCACTATGGCTACCACACCAAGGCAATAGCCTTTGACATTCTCTTTTTGTCAAAGGACAAGAGGTCTCATCACGAGACGAATTGTTCACTTAATTTACACTCTAGTGAGTGGAATTATCATCATCTGGATACCAAACTAGGATAATGGTCTTTTTCGGGAAAACTTGAAAAAAAATAAAATTATTCCCTAAATAAAAAAAATAAAAAAATATTTTTTTATACATCTATCAACAATTTTATTTCTTTCCTTCTCTTTTCCACAAAGAATAGGGGGTCTCATCATGATCCATCCTACCACAATCATAGGATAATAACCTAAGTGACATTCCCACTATGGCCACCACACCAGGGCAATGGCCTTTGACATTCTCTTTTTGTCAAAGGACAAGAGATCTCATCACAAGTCGGCTTGTTCACTTAAGTTACAATCTAGTGAGTGGCATTATCACTATGGCTACCAAACCAAGATAATGGTCTTTTTGGAAAAGACGATTCAAACATGTATCAAGGATACATGCTCATCTTCAGGTTAAAAGGCAACCCTGTCGAGGCTATGGACGCCTGCTGGAAACAGTGGGTCTGCCTGTGGTATGGAAGTTACCTTAACACACCAAGTTTCTCTGTCTCTCTAGATTTCCTTCACTCAATCACGAGGCTATCATTTCGGTTGTATTCAATAAAATGGAAAAGTAATAACATTATGATATGTGGGATATTATTTAACTGAACAAGATTTAATTTATTCGGAGCATGTATCCTTAACGCATTATTTGAGGTATCGGTATTTTCAATTCCACACATAGAGATTAAGATTTAATGATTACTGTCAAATATGTTGTTCAAACATAAATCATTAATCCCCATTGGCGTCCACTGTACAATCATTACTTTTCGCCACCAATACTTATAATCATTACTCTTCCCTACACTGACAGTCGAGGCTGACCTTTCTATTAATAAGGGGGGTGGACACTCGACACACTTCTCGATGAAGATAATAATTATTGTAATCAATACCTTCATTTAGATACACTTGTTGTCTCTGATAGTTGCTATTCTTGGTAATTTTTCCTCCAAAGCTGGTCTAACCACCTCTTCTAACAGGAACGATAGTCGTCCATATTTTCTCACAAAATGGGTGGAAAAGGTGTGCACAGAGAACCTACTTTACTAAATATTACAGAGCAAGCGAGATACATCCTGCATCAGCTGTGGTGGATGGAGTACTTCAACTGACTGCAAGGATATGACACGAATGTCACGCTTGAATTCTTTCAAAATCTATAGGGGGGAAACTCTATGGTGCGGGGCATACAAATCTCAATCACCCTGGAAATATTAGCAGAGGTCACAGGCCTCACTAATACGGGCATTTAGTGGACAGGACGATACACAGCATTGAAGGAAGTTGTGGAAACCTTCACATATATTGGGGAAGAATTGGATAAGAAAGGAAAAGGACTCAACCCCAGTACCCTCATAGAACCATGGAAGGAACTTGCAGGGGTAATTGAGCGGTACATCACTTGTGATGGACGATACGACATAATTTGACCTCTCCACCTCAAATTGTTGGCAGCTTTAAAACAATGGTTAGTACTTAATCTACCTTTCTTTCTGAATGCCATATTACATGAGGTTGCTCTGAGAATACAAAAATCCAAGGACCATGTTAAATTGATACCAATTAAGGCACTGAGTCTAACTCAATTGACCTGGGATAACCTGATTGAGGCCAATAGACCTCCACAACTAGAGCAACCTGAATTATGCCATGAAGAACCACCAAAGGAAATCAAAGATAGACAGGCAGAGGAGACTACTACCCAAAGGGAAATCCCATCTCCTCAAACTAAAGCTGAGGTAGATCCTACCCAAATCATAGAGACCCGGACCATACAAACAAAGGCATTAACTAAAAAGAGGAAGAGAGCAACAAATACCCCTACAACCATCATTCAAAAAAGGAGAAGAAGCAGACAAATTCATAAAACAACTAAAGCAATTCAGGATACAACAAAATAGCCTGAAGAACTTCAGAACTCTACAGAACAGTCTCCACGCGAGAATGCTCAAGGAATTAGGCAAGAAGAACAGACCTCACAGAGGAATGATCAGGAAGACACCCAACCGACATTGTCACATCTGACAAAACAATTTATGAAGAGATATGAGGTAGAAATAGCCCAGGTTTTGGGAAGCTTGGGAACCTCACTTGACAGGGGCACACATAATCCAGAAATACACCCATAACAAACCTCCTCTTCAAAACCAGTTGACGATTTTCCTGATATTGAAATGTCTTTTCCTGAGGACAAAGCACAGGAAGAACCCCATTTCGAAACAAGAATCCCTCTAGGACAGACAAAACAATTGGAAGGAACAGAGGAACAACCATCTACTGACCAGGATGAAGAAGGCCTTGAGACCTCCCATAAACAAAAATCAGCCAAAAGCCATAAGAAAATTAGAAAGTTAAAAGAAGAAAATAAACTATTGAAGAAAAAGGCTAAGAAGGCTGAATTATTAAAGAAGAAGGTAGTTAAACTCAAGGAAATTATTAAGGAATTGAGGAAACAATTAGAACAGACAGATAAATCCCACAAAATAAAGAAGAACAAAAGGGCCAGCGTACAAGGAATAAACCCTCTTCCTAAAGAAATAGTCAGTACAAATTTTGTAGGGATACAGACGGACCCTAAAGAAATAGTAGTAGAAGAAACAATAACCCAGAATGAGGAAGCACCTCCTCTAGAGACACAAGAAAACATGATAGCTACAGAAGAAATTACTGTTGAGTTGCAGACATCTTAACTCCTTGAGAAGAATGCTACCATTAGGAGATTGGAGGAGGAATTGATGCAATCTCAACAAACCCTAATTTAAAACAGAAGTGAGTTGTTAACTATGGTAGAACACCAAGCACTCCAGTCCTAGAAATAGAGTATTATTGTGGATAGGTTGGAATCATAACTTGCACAAGTCCAACAAGCATTAACTTAATCCAGGGAAGAGATGAGCACTATGGAAGAATACCAAGCATCTCAATCTCAAGCACGGAGTGTCACCATCGATAGACTAAAATTTGAACTTACACAAGCCCATCAAGCATTGTTCCAACACCAACATGGAATGGTAACTAGGACTGAATATCAAAGGATTGTTAAAGAATTGAAGGACATTAAAACAACAGAGGGTGAGACCTACGTTGCACTCACTAGAGCCCAAGAGAAGATCAAAAAGGTGCAAACCCAATTGGAAAAAGCTTTGGAGCAAATCAAGGAAATATGTGATGTCTACTCTGATGCTATTAATTGCAGATATCCTACCACCAATTACACGTTGTTCTTATTGGAACAATATTTGTTATTAAGAGTGAAGACCATCAGAGAGGGAAAACATATTTCTTTTGCCATTGTACCTGATTTTATTTCATGTTTCAGAGAGAATGATGAAAAGGTACAATACTTTTTGTGCGAATTATACTTCCATAATTTCATTCTGGAAGACAACGGGGATGATAACCCTGGACCATTCATAGGTGATATACAGTTTTAGGCATTTTTGTCATTCAATCAGAATCAAGTCAGATGGAGTAAAGCTCATAAAACCTTCCTAAACAGGGAATTTGGGCTAGATATTTAGGTTAGGGGGGAGCCTCCAAAGTCCTTTCCAGCCATTATGCGACATAAAACTTTTATGAAAAGGAAAGGGGTCGTAGACTCCTTGGCCCCCATCCATCTCCAGGTCATACGTTCAGGTATCACTCACTTTAGGGAGCTTAAAGAGGAAGCTTTTGTTTCTTCTAAATGGAGATGGGATGCCTCCTCTAGTGAAGTAAAGAGTAGGGAGCCCTTTGGGTATAGAAATTTCTTTGCAGCTACCTTCAGAATAAAGAGGTATTCTAGATTTCTCCAAGAGGAGGGACCTGCTTGGATTGGGTGCAGATATAATGCCCCTATCATTTGGTTCCCTCCAGAAAGTTACCAAAAAGATTATCAAATTAACAAGAAAATGGAGGATGCTTCTTTTGGAGAACTCAAAAGAAGCAATGGGTTCAGAAGGCATGGTGAACCAACCTTTCCATCTTATAGCATTATTGCTTTACACGTAAAGTCTCAGCTTGCATGAGGACATGCAAGAAGGTAAGATGGGGGGTATGTTAGGTTATGAAAAAGGTATAAATATCTTCCTTTTTCCCACATTTCATGATATTATTTTGATTGACTTTTAGGTTATTTAGAAGTAGATAGAATAGAAAATGAATAATATACCCTTTAGCGTTGATTGTTGGAGATCAGATTAAATAGATTCTAAATATGATTGGAATTGTCTAGTTTTATTGCAGGATTGGTTAAATATTGTCGAACCCAATATAGCAAGGGGAATCTTGAAGATGCGCAAGATATTGGAGGTTGAATACTTTATGGCGCAAAGCAGTTTTAAAGATAATTGAGTTACTCATTGTAATAGTAAAGAAATCCTGAGGATCTCTCGATCCTCAGGATAGCTTAATTTACCCATATTATTGTAACATATAAGGGGTAAATAGATCTTGAAGAAAGGAGAGATTTTGCACTCAAGAATAGAGAATATAGAATTGCTATTGGTTAGAAGCTTTTGTAGAAATGTTGTACCAGCTATGAAATTAATAGAATCCTCGAGCAGTTTTTCCATTTTTATATACTGAGTTTTTAATAACAATGCTTCTAAGGACCGAGGGCCCAGTCTGAAGGAGCTACTGTTCGATCTGTAATTGTATCAGCTCAAATTATGTCTTGTGATTCAATTTTCTTTTATACTGGTTAACAAACGCATAAGTGTGTTGATGGTTTCATGTCAATTGCAAGAAATAGATATTCCCTGAAGTATTGAATGATTATTGTTCCAATTCCCATTACTAAGATTCAGTGTGTGAAGGTTCCTCATAAGTTCACATTTTTTGTTCCTTTCATAAGTTTACATTTGTTGTTCCTTTCATAAGTTTACATTTGTTGTTCCTTTCCACTAGAATATAGTTTTTGTTCCTTTCAATAGAAATATGATTGTCGTCTCTTTTCAGTTAGATTACAGTCTTTGTTTCTTTCCATAGATAGAGTAATTCGCCCTTTTCTTTTTAGCAATTCTGATTCATAATGATAGCAATTCCCGCAAGTCTTTATCTAGATTCAATTACTGCTCTTAGAATGAATTCAATAGATTAGCTAGTAATTCCTTTCCTTTTGCATAGATTCATATTTCAATCCTTGTAATCTTTAATGAATGTTTGAGGAACTTGATTGTTGAAAAACTCAGATATGCTTTCGCTACACGATTTTAGCCTCTATAAGCTATCTGCATAGACTTTGCCGATATTCTTTGAGATAAAAGATGAATCCTTGGGTTGATAAATTAATGTTAAACTAAGGTTGTTTTTAGACATATTTAGAGCTCAAAAATGACCTCTAATTTTCAACAACCAAGAGCAAGAAATCCCTCATCCTCGTCGAACTCATTACGACATTTCCCTCAGATACTACTAGTTCCCCCATCAATACAGACTTCCTCTATGAAAACCTCTTGTACATCCCCTCAGATGATCCTTGGTATGACGATATCCTCGTCTACATTCGAACACATAAATTTGGAACCCACCTCTCCCAGGACGATCATCAAAATATTTGCCAGCAGTCCCCTCGATATCTCCTTATCGGTGACATGTTATGTCAACGAGGGTTTGACACCATACTCCATCGATGTTTGACTATCGACGAAGATGATATATCTTTGAATGATTGCCACAATGACGCTTGTGGTGGTCACCTCTGAGGGATGTCCACTACCCAGAAAATCATTTGAGCAGGCTAGTTTTGGCACACATTGTTTCACGACTATATCCACATTGTTAAATAGAGGGACAAATGCCATCTTTATGCCCACAAAGCATGAGCGCCACCGTCTCTTCTACACCCAGTCATCACTATCAACCCCTTTTGCGAATGGGGCATTGAATTCATGACTTGCAACCCTCCATACAACAATGGACACAACTACATTATTGTGGTAGTCGATTAGTTCACGAAATGGGCCAAATCCATGCCAACCTCCAACAACACCGCTGACACCGCAATGCATTTTTCCTTTAATCACGTCATTTCCCACTTTGGAGTACCATTAAAAATGGTCTCCGATCATGGAAAACACTTTGAGAACAAGCTCTTCGTCGAAATTTCCTCAAAGTTAGGCTTCTCTCATGAGCTCACCTCTGCCTACTAACCTCAATCCAAAGAGCAAGAAGAGGTGATCAACAAGATCCTTAAAACCATGTTTCATTGTACTGTCAACAAACATAAGACCAACTGGCACCATATGTTGTTTTCAGTGCTATGGTATTATCACACAACAGTTAAAACTGCCACTTTTTTTACACCATTCCATATTTTCCATGGGGTCGAAGCCACTCTCCCCATCGAGTGTGAAATTCCCACTTTACGCACCGCCATCGAGATTTTACCTGAAACTTATCTAATGGAGCAGCACTTGCAGAACTTAGAGTCACTGGATGAAAAGTTTCGATCTTCATTACAGAACAATGAGGTAGCCAAAAAATGGTCAAAGGAAACCTTTTACCACCATGTCAACATTCGCTCATTTAACGAAGGATACCTCGTCCTTGCCTACGACATCGCTCACAATACCCTTGGCCACAAAAAAATTGAGTCCTTATGGAATGGACCTTATATCATCCAACACTACCTCACTAAAGGCACCTACATCATGGCCTCCCCCGAAGGCCATCCTCTCAACGAACTCGTCAATGGGTTGTACCTAAAAAAGTTTTATGCCTAGGCTTAGCCACTCTACAGTAGGATTTTTCTTTTTGAACACATTTGTAGAGTTTTTAGTATTCTTTTTTCCCCCATGCCTTATGGATGATCTACCATTTGTTTTATTGACATATGACTCCTCCATTGGCCTACCACATCAGTTACACTAACAGGGCTAGCCGATGGACACATAATCTCGCTTCGGCCGCTTGGGCCCTCTATTCCACCTCACATGAGCTACTCCACTCCAATGGCATATGTTTGGGCTCAACAACCAATAACCAAGAAGAATACACAGTCTTCATTGGCCTCCTTTCTGAGGCCATTCACCACCATATTAATCACCTTAGCATCCTACTAGATTCCCAGCTCGTCGTCCTGCATCTCAATAATGTGTACCATGTCCACGATCCCTGCCTCTTCCACAAATACCTGCAAATTAGAATTTTATCTCAACATTTCGATTCAATCACATTTACACATATTCCATGAAAATTCAATCAAATAGTAGATAATATGGATAACCTAGTATTAGATTGGCATTTATCACATCAAGACACAATTACACATAAATAAATTACCAAATTTTTTCACCACATATAGATTAGACATCATAAAAAGGACCAAAAAACATCATCACATATGAACATCACAACAATCCCAAACATGTATATATATATATATATATATATATATATATCGATAAATGTGCCATCAATGTTTAGAAAAAATAGTACAACATGTACATCACCCATAGGCAGGTGAACCCCCTCATCCATGTAGGTACAAAATAGGTGTCACACCACCCTATACAAAAATGGGCTTGCAAGCCTATATAAATACAAAAAATATATATACATCAAGGGCACTCATGGTGCCTCTAGAGTTCCACCACCTGGTCCTCTCTTTGGAGGAGGTGCCCCACCAGTTGGGGGTCCTCTAGCTCCTGGGGGCAGCCACCTAGCTATAGCTTCTCTACGGATCAGGATCTACAACTCCGCCAGAAGGCCCACACACTGCTCCAAGACTCCCTCATCTTGGATCTACATCCACATGCCCTCAGACACTCCTTGTATCATGGCCTCCAATCGGTGACGAAAGTCCGCTAGCAGTCCACTAGCCTCTGTCGGAGGAGCATGTGAAGGACATGCACCAGGGTGATCATATCGGTGCCTCCTACCATCTCTATCACCATCAGTTGGTCTCACACCAGCCTCATCCTTCTGGCATCTATCCCCTACCCATGGCTCTCCCTACGACGGTCTCTCAGGCCACTAATGAGCCGACACTCTAAAAAACTCTACCTCTCATCCACATGGCACCACATCTGCACACACAACAAACAAATGATAGGATCAACATCTATCCATACATAAAACATATTCTATACTATCCAAAACACAAAACATAAAATACATCAACATAGCTCGGTGGTCCCAAACCTCTTCAGGAGGTAAGACCATGTCGAGATCCTGACAATAGTCCATCCTTCCATATGGGTATCGCAATATGATATGTGGCATATGATGCCACACAAGTGATATCTCGACCGTAAAGTAATGGCCACCCTCCCCACCCCCATTTCGAACCAATATCGATGCCCACCACATCAATTGTAGATCCCACACACCACACGCATCCAAAAAAACTCTAGGGCACAACATAGGAACCCTCTCCAAGAACCAGGCCACCAAAATCGACCCAAAAGAAAATTCCCCTGAGTCTGCAACTCGACACCTGTTGAGATGCCCCATCATCTTTGTGTGTAGCATCAAGCCTCGGGAAAAATGCTCTCCACCCAGTTCCCTCTACATGATACTTAAATCACCACCACTGATCCACTGAGTAGCTAAGGATCCATAGACCCTCACAATCATCATTTCGATGCAATGATGCACAAAGGCCTCCATCGCCCCAATACACACCATCGAGCCTAACATAAAGCCCTCCCCGGTACAATATGTCTATTCTAGGTCAGCCAACTATCCATCCCCCAACAACAGGGATTAGTAGGTAGGGTGCTTCCCTGAAATGAGAGACCGATCAAGAAATACACATTTAAATCGTAGAGAATGTGAGCTTCTCCCCCCGCACAATAAATCACTGCAAATTAGTGCTCCACATAGATATCACAAACTACAATAGGTGCTCCTATGCCAGCAACAATGAGCAGTAGAAGAATTTTAGAAACCCATAGGCTACCAAAGGTCCCCGCACACCCGACTCCTCATCCCTCACCGCCACCCTGAGGCCCACCCAGTCCCTCTCCCTCCAGTGGACTGGCATCCTGAATTGGTCACCTACATCCACATACACAGTACTTGATCAGACATCACCAACCATAAAAATGCCAAATCTCAAAAAGATAAGTTTTTACACTCCTCCTACTTTGCCTCATGTGCGCGGTTGTTTCCCCCAAAGGCACGCACACGTGTGTGCCTATTCTTCACACAATTTCACATAAATGTGCAATTGTCGAAGACACAGGTGAACATTCATGTGCCCCTGTTACCCACACATGCGCACATTCATATGTGCATGTTCGATACACAGTTTCACACACATGCGCAACTGTCAGAGAAACAGTCGCACATGAGTGCGTGGTTGTACTTCGAATAGGCGTGCATCCAATGTGCACCTTTCCTCCTCATTCAGGTGCCCCCGTGTGAAACTGTTTTAATTATATCCACGCACCCAAGTGTGGGAATCTTTTGATAAACTGCACACTGGGGGCTGCACCCTCACAAAAACTCCCAGTATATCCATCTGTACGTCCCTGCCAAAAAATGAAATCCTATCTACTATGCAGGTGGATGAAACCACTAACTTACCTCTCACTAATCTTGGATTGCCTAGCTCGATCTCTTGGAATCTCCAAATCTCCTCTCAAACCTCTTGTCAACTCACTATGATAGCAGGTACAAATGAGGTGGCATTATGGGCCCTACAACTATATATAGTCCCTTTTGGCAAGCTTTCGAACTCAATTATAGGAGCTCAGAGCATCCATTTTCTGATTTGTCTTCATCCATGGGATCAGGATACCTCCACATACACAACCACATTCCCCGAGTCACCATCCATCCTTGGCCTATGGCAAGCATTTTTTTTCTCACATCACGCCTAGGTACGCATGATGCTCATGTTCAACATTATCGAATTATTGTTATATGTTCTTTATCTTCAGATATTGTTCACGTCGGGTATTCAATTTTTATGTGTCCAGGCACTTGGCCATCACTCATCACTGCAGCCCCTTCAAATATATTCTCAACACTGGAATATAATCATTCCCTCTGAATATCAATTGAATCTCCCAGTCACACCCTCTGACGTTCTCTTGTAGGAACCTCCCAAATGACTCTACAGTACTATCACCTTCGCTGCATTTCAAAGTATTATCACTCAACAACATTCTACCCCACATGAGTTGTCCCATTCATATTCCGCCTTGGCACTTTGACACTCATGATGCTTTCACCCCCTAGGGATGGGAGTCTTGATAGTCATTCAGATGTTCAAGAATCGGCCACATACTTATTTTCCTCATTATGTTAGCCTTCCTAATGGATTGCCAGGATCTCTCATCATGGTTTCACTTTGACTGCACCCCTGCATCATCATTAACCTTCCATTCCCTCCACAATCAGTTTTCCCATATGCAAATTTCCCTCCATTCATTTACCTCATACAGAAACCCACCCATGTGGCCCCCACCCTCCACCAGTTCTTCCTCCAACTTGCACCTTCATAGGCCAAGCCATCTTGCATGGGGGCACCCATTTCTATATCTGCATGTGTATCCCACCTGATTCTTTATTCATTCGGTAATTGTACAAAACCTTTATTTCAAGCATTTATATCGTTTTCGTTGTCGCCTTCAACGACCTTCCTTTCCCGGCAAAGAAACCCCTGTCAACCTTGGTTGGGGAATCCTGTTACATTTATTTTTGTTGACATCATCCATAAACCCCGAGTATCCCACAGTCCAGGTACCACCGATCACTGAGTTTGTCCACTTTGTCATGCCTCTGGCATAATTTAAACCCACGTCTAGTCGTCCCCTTGATGCTAGATCTAGTTTCATGGTTGTTTCCACTCATACTTTACACATATCCCCAACCAAGGGAAGTCTTGAGTCTCATCACATCATCACTTCACCCATGTTCCTCATCAATTCCTGATCTCATCTAGTGGATTTCATGAAGACTTTTTCTTCTTGGAGTCGTGTCTCCCTTTCTGTCTACATCATCACAGTTTCCAGGAGGGCGACAGTATCTTGACTCTGAATCCCTTTACAATGAGGAGTCTAAGATGAAACAGAGAAAAACACCATTATTCTATGTTTTCGTTGACCCCCATAACATTCGACTTCAATGCTATTTCATGTTATGGTGGGTCTTACTTTGTGACTATTACAGTTGTTTTTATATTTTCCGAAGACCTCTGAAATTTCTTGGACTATCAATGCCCGCGAATTATCGACACTTCTTACAGGTGTCATCACCTCTTTTCAGAGTTTGTTCCCCATCAAGATTGTCCTCTACCATTACCAAACCTCCCTGGAGGGAACTGCAGTTATCTAAGTCAACATACAACTTTAGTTATTGTCTTACACATTTTGAGTTACATGACACGAGCATGGGGAATGCCCACCTTGTTTGTAGATGGTTTTATTTTTCCACACCTTGGGTCCCACAGGTTCCCCTCTACCTCCAATGGGACTCTCTTGTAATTAATCTCAACACTCTTTCTTACAATGGTACTCTTAGTAGAAGAAACATTGATGTATTTCGACTATATGTATGCTCCTAACCTCACACATCAAGGGGCATTTGTTATCACTGAAATTTAATCCACAAATGGTTATAGGAATCCAGCACCTCCAAACACCTATTAGTTAATTCATGGCCCAAAAATTCATTTCCAAAGGTAACAAACTATACAATTGGTTATAAAATCAGCATGTGCTTAGAATATCAAGGAAGTGCGTGCACGTGCGCTAGTCAAAAACACAGAAAAAGTACACATGTGACCGATGCGCGAATGTGGATGAAAAATGCCACACACACTTCAGAATGATCCATTTATGATTCTGGTCAGCCTCCCACCCACTTTTGGTTCAACTCCCAAGTCGATTTGACCCCCAAATACGAGCTGAATCCGAGTGGGGGGCTAGTCAAAGACCTAAAGGGCCCCTTGTTCATACTAAAGACCGGTTGGATAATGCCTCAAATATTTTCTATAAAACGCGGCCATGGGTGCACTATATTTTCAAGAATCTATTTGTATTTTTATGCTTCCTCTATTCTCCTACAAGGAACCTCTTTCCTCATTGGAGAATACAAGCACCATTTCATTGGGGTATTCACATCACCTCTTGAGTGAAGGAGCTTTGGATTTCTTCACCATTTCCTTTCTAGTTTTCCATTTGTAAGAAGATCTCTCTCATAGGGTATTCAAGAGCCCTCCCTTGGAGGAAGAGGGGACCCATATGTTGGAAATATTGTCATTGATGTCAACAATCGAAGTGATGATGACAAAATAGTGTGCAAGAGATCGATAGCACAAGCTCAAGAGGAGGAGCAAAAATGAGAAGAGAATAGTATCGAAGATCAAATCTCAGAAGGAGGAATTCGTGATTATTGTTGATCATGATAGAATCAACAATATTCCTATGATTAAAGCTCATGAGGGATAGAATCTTGAAAGATCTCAGAGGAAGGACGAGACTCGAGTTAAGCTCAGAAGGGTTGGCGTCGAGTTCAGAGCAAGGAGCCATGAATAATCTTGATGGACCATAGATATCGATCGAGAGGAATGGAACTAATTGTCGTTGGCCATTTGATCCAACATAATTGTTAGGAGGATAAGCATCGACATCCATTACTTTCATGGGAAGGAAATCACAATAACAATATTGGCCATTGGAGCCATAGGACATGTGGCAAAATAACAGAGCACAATGGGTTGTTGAGAAAGTGGTTTCAAGAAACCTTCCTTTCGCTCCAATACACTTTTAAGGGTGCCACGCATCCATTATTAAAACCATAATGGTTTTCCCCAGTTTCGTCCTCACAAAATTAAGTTCCATTCTAGTCCACTACCCAATATGTGCCTCAACCGTCGATCTGGGTTGATCTGACAAGTAGAGCGCTTGAATGTTTGGTGAGTGGTCATAGCACATGGTCACATTGTTGAGAGTTGGAGGGAGGAGATAGTGCAACCAAGATTTATTTCGACAATCGTGACATGGAGATTTGAGACCGTTCATCACAGGAGTCCCGAAGTTGTGAATCATGAAGAACTTTTGCATAAGTGCCTGGTCACCACCGATGGTCACGAGAAGGGAAGAAGCCAGTCCAGCTAAGCTCATTTTTCAAAGTTTCGGTGATCACAACATGGAGTGTCGAGACCCTTCATCAAAATAATTCCGAAATGTGATATCACGATAAGATAAGGACCTCCGACTTACAGGACATAACAAGGACCGTTGGATCAAGGTTGTGGGTCAGCGAACCACATCAACAAGGATACGTAGCACAATAAGACACTGACAAGTGTCAATTTGATACATCATTTCATAGATGTAATGTGAGTCGTCTGATTGTTTCAGCAAAATCATAATCGATATTTTTGAACTGTTGGAGATCATGAAGACTCAATGGGAAAAATGTCAAAATCCAGACAACCGTCCATCTCAGCTGAAGATCGAATCGCAATAGCTGAAGTTGATAAACATGATTAAGTCATGGTCATTAGATTAAATAATAAAAGAGGTAATATGAGTCGTCCGATCATTTTGGGGATATCGTATTCGAGAGTTTTTAGTATGTTGGAAGAAACAAAGTCCTGAAGGACAAATAACCCAAAATCCTGTAAACCACTCATCTCAGTGAGTGATTAAATATTGACCGTTGATTTGAAGGAAGCACCTCCATAGAATTCGGTTCCTATGAAAATAACTGAGTTTCAAGATTGAGTTTAAACGATGAAATTGATCCATTTCTACGATAAATTTATGAAGAGTCTTCATGCTAAAAATAAATAAACAGTAGTTAATGATTATGGTGAAGTTAATTAAAGAGGTGTGATGGTCGAAATGAAAGGAAGAAATGTTTTTAAATCTCACACTAGTGTGAAGATTATGTAAACCAGAAAGAGTGGGAGAAGAAAGTGTCTCTGTTGTCCAAGTCAGAAGATCAATAGCTGAAGCAGAGTCCAGAAAGAAATACAAATACCTATGTATTAAGGGTGGTTGGGTGGTGCAAGGGAAGGTTGGTTCCTGCAAAGGGAGTTCTTCCTTGTCAGTTGTAGCTGACTAAACAGGGGGTTATAGCCTCCTACCAGTTGGTGCTAGTAAACCAGGGTGTGGGTGCATCCTGATCAGTTGGTGCTGATAAAAAAGGGAAGTACATCTTCCTTCTATGTAACATGTAAAACAAATTTTGTAGTTAATAGAAAAGAGTTTGTGGTTTTCCCATTTGGGTTCCACAATAAAATACTGTGTTAAAATTCTGGTTGCATTAATAAGTGGAAAATTGATATAATTGTTGTGTCACTGATTCACCCCCGATCTCAGTGATAGGATTTGATCCTTCAATTAGTATCAGAGAAGGTTCCTTCAACATAGTCTAACAAACTTGAAGGTAGATCGTGAAGATGGATCAACAAGAAGGAATGTCTAACAACAAAGCACCATTGTTCAATGGAGAAGGCTATGCTCTGTGGAAAATAAGAATGAAAAACTTCCAGTTGGCTCTTGGTTTTGATATCTAGAAATCTGTTGTAGACGGCGACATTGCACCAACTACTCCACCCAAAGACTCTGGAGGAAAGAAAATTTGTAATGATAACTCAAGAGAATTTAATGGTATTCTATCAGGGTTGACTAACTCTATATGTGTGAAAGTTATGCATTGAAAATTGACCAAAGAAATATGGGACAAATTGGAGGTTGTTAATGAAGAACATGACAAAGTCAAAGAAGCCAAACTACAGACCTATAGAACTCAATTTGAAAACCTAAAAATGAAAGAAGAAGAAAATATTGTTGAATACTTTCATAGGGTAGATGAAGTGTTCAACTCAATAGAGCGGCAGGAGAATAATTTACCGATAAACCCATTGTGAAAAAAATACTAAGGTCATTACCGATGAGATATGATGCAAAGATTTCCTCAATTGAAGATATATTTGATCTAAGCTCCCTCACAGTTGACCAAGTCCATGGGATTTTTACAGCATATGAAATGAGAACAAGAAAAAATAAATCAACAAAAGATGAAACAACTTTCAAAGAATCCAAGAAAAAGATAAATTAGAAGCAAAAAAACTCAATCCTGTCATCATGAAGAATCTGATGTGGAGGAAGACAACTTCATTACAAAACTTCAGAAAGGATCAGGGAAGTACAAAGGCAAGCTTCCTTTCATATGTTTTAATTGTGGAAAAGTTGGTCATTTTGCATCCAAGTGTCCCTATCCCAAGGAGGCCCCTGAAGAGGAAGAAAACAAAAACAAACAATACCAGAAGAAGGAAAAACCCACTAGAAGAAAAAGTTCTACAGAGGGAAAAATAATTTCTACTCAAAAGAAGAAGACAACAACTCGTCAGAGTCTAGTGACAACGATGAATATGATGATGATGAAATTATTTTCTTAGGTATTGAAGAATCTAATGAGATTGAAAAAATTAAACATGAGAAGGAGTTAGAATATGAAGCAGAAGTTAATATGGAGGAAGAAATTCTCAGTGCCTTAGATGAATTAACAAAATACAAAACCAGATATAGACAATTGAAAAGTTTTGTAGCTGAACAGAAAGAAAAATATGAACAAGAAGAAAAGGAGATGGAAAAACTTATGAACAATCTGAAAAAACAAATCTTAGAAGCAAATAAGATTGAAGAAAGTCTGGAAAAGTCTCTCTTGAAGAAAAACAAATAACTGTTGAAATGATGGAGGCAGAAATAGTTCATCTAAAAAGGAAACTGGATGCAGAAATCATTCAAACAAAATCTGAAAATAGCTCTAAAATATTATATAAGATTATTACAACGCAAATGGATTCTGGAAATAAAAATGGAATAGGTTATTCTCAAAAGGAAAGCCATGTTAACTAAAAATATTATGCAGATGCTCTTCGCAGTACATTCAAGAAAAAAAATGAAGAGAAGATAAGTAATGATAAGGAATCCATAAGATTAACTCCACCCATCAGGAAACAAGGCAAGACAATACCAAAGAAGTTTTACCAAAATATGTATCCTCGCATTTTTCCTGGTTATTGCTATGCATGCTCTAATTTTGGACACAAAGCTATAAATTGTAGAACATATAGAAGTAAAAATATGAAGGTTAAGAATTATATCCTTAAGGATAAACAAGCAAAAAATCGAGTTAAGAGTAGAAACTATAACTCCTTTGAACCTCTACAAGAATGGGACTTACAATGCTTCATATGTCATAACCATGGACATAAAGCCATTAATTTCATACTAATGGAAGTCTCATAACAACCCAAGTTCATTAGAGAGAAGAAGAAACTTTGTAGAGTAAAAGAATAAAAAAGGGAATGTCTTATTGCCCTAAAAAATCAAGATGAAAAGGATCTCTGGTATGTTGATAGTGGATGCTCGAAACATATGACAGGTAACAAGGACAAGTTTTTAGACTTAAATAAACAAAAAGGTAAAGTTACATTTGGTGATAATGCTTCAAGTAACATACTTGGGAAAGCCACTGTGAGCTTGGGAAAAGACAAAGCTAGAAATGTACTACTTGACGATAAATTGAAACCTAGTTTATTAAGTGTCAATCAAACCTGTGATCAGGGATGCTTCTGCATATTTGATTCCCCAAAAAGTGAGATTAGGAGAGAAGACACGGGAAAATTATTTGGTACTTCTCCTAGAACGTCTGAAAATGTATATATACTAAATGAAAAATTGAATGAGGAGTGTCATATAAATTCTGTAGATGAAGTTTGGCTATGGCATAGGAGGTTGGGGCATATTAACTTTGACAATCTTGTGAAAGTCAACAACCTTGGTGCAGTAAGAAACTTGCCAAAAATCATAAAACCCTCAAATGTTATGTGTAGACACTGTCAACTAGGGAAGCAAACTAGGGTAAGGTTCAAAACAAAAGAATACACAACCTCTAAACCTTTAGAGCTTGTTCACACTGACCTATGTGGACCTATGAGAACCAAGAGTCTAAAAGGAGAGTCTTACTTTATGTTGTTCATTGATGACTTTACTAGAATGAGTTGGTTATGTTTTCTCAAGGAAAAATCAGAAGCACTAAACAAATTCAAAGCCTTTAAAACCCTTGTTGAAAATGAAAGGGAGACAAAAATCGAATGTCTTAGATCAAACAATGATGGTGAATTCACCTCAAAAGAGTTTGATGTCTTCTGTGAAACTCATGGAATAAAAATACAATTCTCTGCTACCGAAACACCTCAACAAAGCAGGATTGATGAAAGAAAGAACAGAACAGTTGAGGAGGTTGCAAGGACTATGCTCAATAAAGAAAAATTGTCAGATGGATATTGGAGGGAAGATGTAAGCATAGATGTATACATATTGAACAGAGGTAAGCTCGGGTTTAATAGTGATAAAACTCCTTATGAACTATGGTTTGGAAGAGCTCCATCAGTGAAATACTTCAAAATCTTTGGAAGTAAATGCTACATCAAAAGACTAGAGGAGAGTCTTGAAAAATTTGATGCCAGATCCGATGAAGGTATTTTTCTTGGATATGCTTCAAACAAGAAGGAATACATATGCTACAATCTTAGATCACATAATATTTTTGAAAGTGCAGATGTCAAGGTGGATGATTTAAAAACGATAAGGATAAAAAATCAAGAGACCATATCTAAAAATAAAGATGAAGATGATAATGAGGCAATCGACACACAACTAGAAGAAGTAGAAAAGAATGAAAAATAAAGGGAAGAAAATGATATGGATACTAGTGAAAGTGAAGAATATAGTGAAGATGGAGAGATAAGAGAAGAATTTCCAAGAAGAGATACAAAGACACCCTCAAGAATTATTCAGAAAAATCATCCCGAAGAACTGATTATTGGAGATATGAATGATGGAGTGCAAACAAGAAGACAACTATTGTATCAAACATAATTAGCATTGTTTTCACATATTGAGCCAAGTTCAATCAAAGAGGCATGTAAAGACAAGAACTGGGTTAAATCTATGAATAAATAATTGGATCAAATTGAAAGAAATCAAACTTGGGAACTAGTTCCTAGACTACAAGATAAAAATGTCATTGGAACTAAATGGGTATATAAAAATAAAATGAATGAAGATGGGCAAGTAATCAAGAATAAAGATAGATTAGTATCAAAAGGTTAAGCTTAGGTTGAAGGAATAGACTATGAAGAAACATTTTCACATGTGGCCAAATTAAAGGCAATTAGGATGTTCTTAGCTTTCTCCAGCTACAGAAAATTTAAAGTGTACCAAATGGATGTCAAATCAACATTTCTCAATGGAAATTTAGAAGAGGAAGTCTATATTGAGCAACCAGATGGGTTCCAACTAACAAATAAAAGATATTGTTAGAACCCTATATAATAGGGGAATCAATATTCTGACTCTATCTACCTATTTCAAGCATTATGCTTTTTCTCATGACGCATGGTGAAGGCGGCATAAAGCGCTCGACACTGTCCAAGCATAAGATGAGTACTTGCACGCGAGCTTCAAGGCGAATTCCGGTGCATTTTTAGCAAAAATTGTGAATTGGTTTGAATGGATTTTTTTTTATTCATGTGGGTAAATGAAAAGTTGGGTTTATTAGCCAATTTGGGTTTTTATAATATATTTTTGGTGAATTGAGCAAAAATTGGCCCCTCGGCCTTTATGCACAGTTTTGTCTTGTTTATCAAAATATAAATATTTTGACAAATATTTTTCCAAAAATTATATTGGCCTAGGGCCAACCTCCGAATACTCAACATCGAGGACAAGCACCATTTCATAAATGAACAACAAACACACAAGCCAGTGCCAACGCTAGCACCAATGCCAAACTCCAAAGCTCAGCCTTGGGCTCACTTCATTGAAAGACTACGTAACTATTGACTCATGTAATCACCCAAAGTTCAGTTTACCATGTGAATGTGGGATATTGCCCATAGAAAGTCAAAAAATATATAAAACGTAGCTTTTAAACCCTATGCCAGATGTTTGAACCAGATTCAAGGTGTCAAATGCAGGGAAGCATGCATGCATAGAGGGCTATGAGGTGTCAAGAGATACCATCAGGCCACATCTGGTTAAAGCTCAGGAATCACTAAGTCCCCATGTGCAGATAGTTAAGGCTATTTGTGGTCCTTACACAGATCAAATCGTTGTTGTTTCACAATCTCATGGCGCCCTCGTAAACAACACCTTTTATATCTAGGCGAGAAGGCTCATGTACCACAATGGTTGGATGGGAAAAAGAAACCAAGACACAAGAAAATAGATTCATCAATGCCTTTGCTCCCTGATAATACTTTTGTATGCCAATCAGTTCATGGCGTGTTGGATGGTTCATTTGATGCTGGCTACTTGATGATGGTTAGAGTGGGAGACACTGATGCAGTCCCGCGAGGTGTAGTCTTTGATCCAGGAATGTCAGTGCCTATTTCTAAAGCAAATGACATTGCACCAAATGGCAGCCTTCAAATTTTCTCAAAAGACCATGAAGTAGAGAGAAACAACGGGAAGCTTGTCTCTGGATTGATCCCTGATGCGAGAACAATTCATGCCCATGGGTATGAAACTATCAAGATCCCCATAACAATAATCTATGATGATATCAAGGACATTTATGATGAAAATGTTGAACCTGGTCAACTGGTTGTTGTTGAAGGAAAAGAAGTTGGCTTCTTCAAGGCCTTCAAATGTGGTTGCTGAAAAGGATAGGCTTAGAAGAGAGATGAAGCTTGCAGAGAGAAGGCATGAGTATTCAGAGGTAGATAGAATCAAAACAAGGTTGAAGGAATTAGAAGTCCTTTTCGTTCAGATCAAAAGAAAGAATGCAAAAGCGTTGATGCTTGCAGAGATGAATAAGAAAAATAAGGCTGAAAATTTCAAGAATGCTTCTGAGATCAAGCCTTTGAACCTTAATCTTAAAGAAGGTGAAGCAGGGTATGATCCTTTTACTCGGCGCTGGACTAAATCTCAAAATTATTACACTACAAAGGGAAATGTTGCTGAAGGAAACACAGGTGCTAACATAAAGGTAGATGCAACCAAGGCAGAGGAAGTTGCAACTGTTGCAGCATTGGAAACTGTCGAGGATGAAGGAAAGCTTGTGGACACCGAGGCTCCTGTATCTAAAGATGCAAAGGTGTTTTCTCTGCATGATTTTGAACTTCCTATATCACTTGTTGAATTGCATAAGTATGGGGGTGCTCAAGGGTCCCCTTTAGCATTTATGGCTAGAAATAAGAAGATTGAGGAAGCATGTGGTGTGCAAGTTCCTACTAATGATGGAAGGAGGCATAGCCTAACCTTAACTATGAATGATTACAAGCGTAGAAGAGGTTTACTATGAAAAGAAACAACAAAATATTTGGAAATTGTGTTTTGGGATTGCCCGTGATTGGGGGCCTAAGGTAATGAACTCTCAAATGCAGGCCAAGCTATGGAAATGCATGYTGTCAAGTAAAGGATTCTTGCCTCATGTCAAGCATTCAACACAGGGTAGTGTGCATGTCCAAGTGCTCAAGCATAGATAGCACCAGTTATTGTTAAGTGCCYGGAGCTGAGTTTAATTGAACAGAGTGCCTACACCTATTAATTACCAAGTAATAGCATCCAAGCGTCGAGGTTTTCTTGCAATGCTCTTTTTATTTGTAAGTGGTCTTGAGAGTTTGAATCCCACCAAGCTGTTCAATTTTGACAACAGAATTTAACAATGGCTCTGCAGCTCATATTTTTCGCACCTGGGATTTTAAAGTGAGCTATTGCTGGGTTCATTAAAAATAGAGCAGTGTAATTGGAAAGCTTGTTGGAAAATACTTCAAGGCTCAGTCTGATAGCCTACCAGTGGCTCCATATCCTAGATTTCCTTCATAGCATGGTTGGTGAAAATCATGACTGGAGTTTCTAGTTCGAGACACATCAACGGGAAAATTTTATCATAGTGGTCTTCCACAAAAGGCAATCAATGCTTTAAAATTGGGCATGGAGGAATTTGAGGAGATACAAAGGCGGTTTACAATGTTTTTCTACACATCCAAAAAAAAGACTTTATCAATTGGCTACAACTTCGACAATGAAACCAACACAGTGGAGTTGTTTTTCTAGGAGAATGCACCATATCAAAAAATGTTAGGATAATACCATTTTGTAATTGTTTTGATCTTGTAAAGAAATTAAAGGAGTACATGGATAAAATTGATGCAAACATTGATAACTTGAAAACCAAAGGTCAAGAACACCGGTCCAGAGGATCTCAGATGCTGAGATAGAAGTTTCACGATGCCAAATTACAGAAATTCTATTTGCACGCACTGCTCATGATTGGCTTCCTGAGTTAGGCAAGGTCGTGGCTCTGGATATTATTTTTCCTCTGAAACAAGCATTCCATGCACTGTATGAACATGGGATTTATGTGGCCCCTTTATGAGATTTCAACAAGGGAGGGTTTGTAGGTACGCTCAGTGCTTCAGACTTTACAACAATCCTGAGATACACTATAAGAAAATTCATTTGTGATAGACATAATATCTTCACCTAGATGGCAGCTCTGACTACAACAGTTTGATCCACATATTTAGGTAACAGTTACACAGGTGGCAAAGCATGTTTAGACAGAGGTGGTAGAGTATCCCTGTTTGTGAGGAGCCTTTTCTAATGCATCTGGCAGTCAAGATAACAGATCAGCCAGAATGAATGAAGCAGATCCATGATTTGAGGCAGATCTAGAATGATCATCTCCAGAATCCGAGGCAGTAGTTAGAGGGAGGAGGCAGAGATTTCCTATATTCCAGGCATTGGTTAGAGCACTGATCCTCCAACTGGCAGCAAATATCCAACAACCTCAGGCATTCAATTGTTTCTACATTTATTTGTTGTGATGTTGTTAGAGTCTATTCACCAACAAATCCTAACAAACTCTAGATGTTCAAGCAACAGTTACCAAATCGACTTTTATGGGATTTGTTGTCTTGTTTGTTATAGGAGACAACCTACAGATGTCATATTGTATTGTAACTTATTTTCTATTTTGAGAAAGCAGAGGTAGAACGCGAGTCTTGGCAAGGACTGATAGCAATTTTTTGTTTATATACACATGTAAAAGACAAAAGGAGGGTTCGGGCTAAGTAGGAGAGGGTTATACCTGTGTAAAGTTTCCCTTTGGTTCGACCTGTGTGAGGGGGTTCGACCTGAAGTTTTTAATTTTCTTTGATGGAGCGTGGGCTGTGTTTGGCCAGAGAACGCTTTCTGTAATCTTTAGATGATTGATCAGTAATTGGGCATGTTGTTTACAGGATTCTTGTGCGGAGGTGTTGGTGGCATTTCCCTTCTTTGTTAAGTGCTTTCCTGTTATCATTTTGCTTGTTTTCAATTTCTCATTGTCAAAAGATAGTAACAGAGCATAATTTATTAGTAAATACTCTGCATCTGATCTTTTGATAATCTTTATGTTTTCTTCTTAAACCCAGTTTAGGAATTCTTAGCTGCTCCTTTGACTGGCTTCTTCCTCCCCTAGTTCTTCCTCAAATCGACACCATGCAAACTTAATTCGATCCAACACTTCCACTACCTTTCCCTGTGTAAGAGCTTTGTCTAGATCTAAGAGTGAATCACATATTTAAGTGTTGACCCCATTTTCCCAATGACCCTCCTTGTTGTCCCAAAACACCATTTAAAAACCCCAATCCCATACTTTCATAGCTAGCCTAAAATCCATCCCATATAAACCCAGTTAAATCGAAAAGAGAGATCCCTCTCTGAGTCTTGGAGGGCTATATCCAAGACTCCAAGTGGTTCGAGGTTGCCTCTGTGACTGCCCCCGCAGCCTTGGGAAAATCACAGAGCGCTAACATATACTGTGTTTGTAAATTAAAGAAGGCACTCTATGGATTAAAACAAGCACCCAGAGTATGGTATGCAAGGCTAGACTCTTATTTACAAAAACAAGGCCTTAAAAGGGGATCAACAAACAACAATACTTATTTCAAAATTGATGGTAATAACTTGATCATTGTGGAAGTGTGTGTTGATGATATCATATTTGGTAGTTATAATATAAAAATGAGTAAGGAGTTTGCTAAGATGATGCAACAAGAATTTGAAATGTTTATGCTTGGTGAACTAAATTTCTTCCTTGGATTACAAATAATACAGTCCAAAAATGGAGTCTTTATTTATCAATATAAATATGTTAAGGATATGCTTAAGAGATTCCAGTTAGAGGATTGCAAACCTGTTAGTACACCTATGATGGTTGGATGCAAACTAAGAAATGATGATGAGTACAAAGTTGTAGATCCAAAACAATACAGATCAATGATTGGCATTTATCTCTATGTAACATCTTCTAGACCTGATGTCAAGCAAGTTGTTGGGATGATGGCTAGATTCCAAGAAGAACCAAAGGAGAGTCGTGTCCAAGATATACAAAGAATCTTTAGATATTTTAAAGGAACCATAGATCTTGGTTTGTGGTATCCTAGCAAAGACTCATTCACATTAAAATCCTATTCATATGTTGATTGGGAAGGAAGTGTAGATGAGAGAAAACGTATGAGTGGAGGAGCATTCATTTTGGGAGAATCACTGGTTTCTTGGATAAGAAAGAAATAGTCCTCAATTTCTCTGTCTAACACTAAAGATGAGTATATTGCAACAAAAAAATGTTGCAAACACGTGGAATGGATGAAACAAACTCTACAAGACATCAAAATAGTATTTGAATAACCCACAATTATCCACTGTGACAATACAAGTGCGATAAGTCTCTCTAAGAACCCAGTCCAAAACTCAAAATCGAAACACATTCCCATAAAATACCACTATCTAAGAGATCAAGCTAAAAAAAAGAACATTAAATTGGAATATGTTCCAACATAAGAACAGGTGGCAGATATTTTACAAAACCCTTAAAAAGAGATATATTTGAATATATCAGGAAAAAATTGGGAGTAATACTTCTTCCTACCTAAAATATATCAAGAAAATGATGCATCAATTGGCACCTATTGAGGGGGAGATAGAAATCAACGACATAAGGTGTCATTCAGTTATGACAGAAAAACATTAATTGCAGGAGGAGTTACCAGTGGTTAAAGAAGTGTTTATACAGACAAAAGATTGGAGAAGAAACCCTTTGCCATTGATGTCAAAGGGGGAGAGAAGCTTCATAAAAGCAAAGCTTCATAAGTGGAAAGCATCATCACAGGGGGGTTTTTGAATATGAATTTAGTTTGTTTCCCTCAATGAGAAAGGGGGATATTGTTGGAAATATTTTCATTGATGTCAACAATCAAAGTGATGATGAAAAAACGGTGTGCATGAGATCAATAGCACAAGCTCAAGAGAAGGAGACAAAAGGAGAAGAGAATAGTATCGAAGATCAAAGCTTAGAAGGAGGAATTCATGATTATTGTTGATCACGATAGTATCAACAACATTCCTATGAATAAATATCAGGAGGGATAGAAGATTGAAAGAGCTCAGAGGAAGGACGAGAGTTGAGTTAAGATCAGAAGGGTTGGCATCGAGTTCAGAGCAAGGAGCCATTAATAATCGCGATGGATAATAGAGATCGCTCGAGAGGACTGGAACTAATTTCCATATGTCATTTGATCCAGCATAACTATCAGGAGGATAAGCATCGATGTCCATTCCTTTCATGGGAAGGAAATCATGATAACAATCTTGGTCGTTGGAGCCATAGGACACGTGGTGAAAGATCAGAGCACGACGAGATGTTGAGAAAGTGGTTTCAAGCAAACTGCCTTTCGCTTAGATACACTTTTAAGGGCACCACGCATCCACTATTAAAAACATAATGGTTTTCCATGGTCCGTCCTCACAAATTAAGTTCCATGCTAATCCACTACCCGATATGTTCCTCAATCTTCGATATGGGTTAATCTGACAAGTAAACCGCCTGAATGTTTGGCAAGTGGTCATAGCGCATGGTCACATCCTTGAGAGTTGGAAGGAGGAGTTAGTGCATCCAAGATCTATTTCGGTGATCGCGACATGGAGAGTTGAGACCCTTCATCATAGGAGTCCCAAAGTTGTGAATCACAAAGAACTTTGTGGGTAAGTGCCTGATCACCATTGATGGTCACGAGAAGGGAAGAATCCAGTCCAGCTAAGCTCCTTTTTCAGATTTTCGGTGATCATGACATGGAGTGTCAAGACCCTTCATCACAAAAATGTTGAAATGCGAAATCGCGATAAGATAAGGACCATTTATTTAGAGGACATAACAAGGACCGTTGGATCAAGGTTGTGGGTCAGTGAACCACGTCAGTAAGGATACGTGGCACAGTAAGACACTAACAAGTGTCAAGTTGATACATCATTTCAGATATGTAATTTGAGTCTTTCGATCGTTTCGACGAAATCATAATCAGGATTTTTGAACTGTTGGAGGTCATGAGGACTCAATGGGAAAAACAGTGAAATCCCGATAGCCGTCCATCTTAGTTCAAGATCGAATCAAGATAGTTGAAGTTGACAAACATGATTAAGTCATTGCCATTATATTAAATAATAAAATAAGTAATATGAGTCATCCGATCATTATGGGGATATCGTATTCGAGAGTTTTTGGTACGTTGGAAGTAACAAAGTCCCGAAGGAAAAATAACCTGAAATACAGTAAACCACTCATCTCAGCGAGTCATTAAATCTTAACTGTTGATTTGAAGGAAGCACCTCCACAGAATTTAGTTCCTATGAAAATAACATAGTTTCAGGATCGAGTTTAAACAATGAAATTGATCCATTTCTGTGATAAATTTATGCAGAGTCTTCATGCTAAAAATAAACAAACAGTAGCTAATGATTATGGTGAAGTTAATTGAAGAGTTGCAATGGTCCAAATGAAATAACACGATGTTTTTAAATCTCACACCAGTTTGAAGATTATATAACCAGAAAGAGTGGGAGAAGAAAGTGTCTCTGCATTCCAAGTCAGAAGATCGATAGTTCAAGCAGAGTCTAGGAAGAAATAAAAATACCTATGTATTAAGGGTGGTTGGGTGTTGCAAGGGAAGGTTGGTGCCTGCAAAGGGATTTGGTGCTTCCTTGTCAGTTGTAGCTGACTAAACAGGGGGTTGTATCTTCCTAACAGTTGGTGCTGGTAAACCAGGGTGTGGGTGCATCCTGATTAGTTGGTGTTGATAAAAAATGGAAGTACATATTCCTTCTATGTAACATGTAAAAAAAAATTTGCAGTTAATAGAAAATAGTTTGTGGTTTTCCCATTTGGGTTCCACGATAAAATACTGTGTTAAAATTATGTTTGCAATAATAAGTGGAAAATTGATATAATTGTTGTGTCACTAATTTACCCCCCCCCTCTCAATGAAAGGATATGATCCTTCACCATAAGTCTCCCTTTCTCTTTGGTGTTTTCCCACTAATACAATCTATCCATTTGTGGCATGAATATTGGTTAATTGTTTGGTTGATTTTGGTTATAATCTCCTTATGCACTTTAGTTTTGCTTCTTTAGCTGTTATTGTCTTAGTTGTTTGTTTATTTCTTATGCTTGATGTGTTTAACTCTTGCACTAACTTCTGTCATGTTCAGTTGACCCAACTGAACTTGCAAGTGTCCCTCTTTTGCTCATTCAGGTGATGAAAATGATACAACACCTGCACAGGAAAATTCAGGAATTGTGAACATTAATAGGGGGTTCAACAAGAGCCCGAAGAGATGATCTAACTCTCGATTAGAATGATCCTTGACCGGGAGGTCGGGTGGACCCTAGGTCACTCATGTTCTATTCAGTGGAGTGTTTGAGACCCATTGTTTATGACTGGTGTATCTCACTACTGGACAACATGAATATTCAGTTGACAAATTGCAAACAAGGGAGAATGATGAATTTTTGATTTGCATCCATAATATGAATATTTTGCTTTGAGAGGGTTCTAGGTTTGAACCCTAAAGTATAGATTACTCCCCATTGACTGCACTATCTAGCCATGTAATGGTGGACCGATATTATGAGGAATCTAGTAGGTGGAAGGGTTTCAACCCCCTATAATGATGAGTTCTTTCACTAGTGGCACTGAAAATTCATATCCATCGATGACTATTCCTATGGAGGGATTGACTATCGAGGGGACCATGACATGCCATTTCCACCTGGATCTGCATTTGGAGATATTGGTAAGAAACAATTTCTGCATATTTTATTTTTTGTGTTTTTTCAATTTTGATAAAGGAAAAATAAAAAAATAAATTTTTTTGTATGGTATGAAGTATTAAAAATTTCTTCCTTACGTAAACATAGGTCCGCGACGACCAGAGGTATTCCCATGACAACAACGAATGGGGAGAGGATATGAGCTATTAGGCAGGGACATAAAGAGAGTGCTACAAAATGTGTAAGGGGACCTGTCTCGTATGACACACAATATTCCTATGGTTCAAGTGCAGGATCTTCCAGAGGAAATGAAATGACAGGTGGTGGGTGTACCCCATGCATAGGTGTGAATCTTCCTACGTCTTGCAAATGTCGTAGTATGATATCATGAGAGGCATGTGGCACCACATGCATAGATTCCATGGTTATGTGATGTACTGGCCATATCTGTATTTTGAGGGAGTGAGCCCCATTTTGTACTATGACACCATAGTTTTTGGACTTTAAACTATGAAATATAAAAATATTTTGATCTTCGACTTTACTTATATATGTTACAATGTATGAACGTATGAATGTGTTTTATTTTCTTAGTTATGTGATAAATTCCAATCTAAAATGTAATTATCATATGCATCAAATACTTGATTAAAACTTATAGGGATGTGGCTATAAGTGATAAAATCAAATTATCGTTCCAAAATTTGTACCCGTAGGAATCTGTTGAGCACTCAACACACTCTAAAAAACCTATGTCAATTTTTCAGTTTTTGGGTACCACTTGATCTTTGCATTGTCTAAATTTGATTTCCTTTTTAGAAATGTTTTGTCTTTTCTTGTCCTCTCGACACTCGTTGGTTGTTCAGGTTTGTTTAAATTTGTAAAAACCCCATGAATTAAAGAGGCTTAACACTTAAATAAGGAATCAACAACCAAAACACTTCACTTGACGTGCTCAAAATTTAGCATCGGAAGGAATTAAGAGGTGAAAAAGAGTCACTTGGAAGACCTCAGTTGTCGAGCACTGATCTTTACCTATATCGGTGAAAGGAAGTTTTGTTTCATGACAAGTATCACATACAGACATCATCGATAGTCGATCTCATTCAACATCGGTAAAAGGTGAAGGGGGTAAAATGTTAAAGCAGAAAGAAATGATATCATCGATAGTCGATACCCAATGCGCTTGTCGAAATCGGAGAAGACTGAGTCATGAAGAACATTCTAACCACACTAAAGAGTTTTCCCCGATCATCGATTCTCGATACTCTTCGGCATCAAGACTTTTCCGAGGAAGCTAACATGTAGGAAAACATGTGATAGGTATCGTCGATCGTTGATCCCAGATACTTTTCGTCATCGGAAATTCAAGGTATGTTTTAAACCTAATGACTTAATGAAAAACCCGACCACAATTATTACATGAAGATTAAGCCACTTGTCTTCAATGCCACGTGTCTTTTCCATACTCGAGAACCATATGGTCTAGTTTTACCCCAAGTCAGTCTTGGTTCCCTACGTTCAAGTCACACCTCCGAGTCGGTTTTTCCACATCAGGATTTTATGATGAAATCGATCGACATCGGATCTTTTGCAAGGGACATCGACAAAAAAAATTCATCGCACACCCCCGATCCCCGATCCACCCATTAAGAAAGAGACACGATGGGACATTTTAGTGCTAGATACAATTGGATTTTGGGCATTTAAGAGGTTAATTAATACCAAATATCGCATTAGTTGCTACTTTGTGTGTGAATCAAAACAATTGTTTTAAATTACCAATACACCACATCACCCTTCGCGCCTCCGCTGTCAACCCGCGATGAATTCATGTTGTAGAGATTCGGAAATAGATTTGTTTGAATTCTACTCATCACTTGAATTAAATGGTTGATAAAAAACATGAATTTCTTCCCTGATTTAAATTCTCTTGAGCTATTTTAAATGAAACCATTCTACGTGCAAAGGATTTTCAGAGAATCTAGAGAATTGAAACGAGCGATTCAAAATCTGTAGAGATTCCATGAGTATTAAATAACCAGGTTAAGCAAGTTTTACAGGTATGTACCAGTCTGTGGATTTTTCATGCTTAAACTTCATATATATATATTATCTTGTTTTTCTATGTACGTCCTCTCTAAAAGATTTATTTCGATTGCAGGAACAATGCCTTCAAGAAATGCAACCACTAGGTGATCGTCGAGGGCACCCAAGATGAAAGAACTAGAGGTAGGAGAATTCTCTTCTCTAGGGGCCACAAAACAATTATAATTTTCTCAAAGATTGGAACTAGTCATTAAGACATCTACAAAGAAGGTTTTCACTCAACCTCTGGCCTTTGGAGACATAGAGGCAAGTACAGGGACTAAGGAGGTACTCCCACATTGGGGAGAACTCTTCAAAAATATAATTTGGGAAGAATTCTCGGAATATATCCTTAACAGTGACCCAGATGTGAGAAATCTCGAAAAATAAGTTTTTTCGAATATATGATGATCATACCTGCACATGGTAGCAGGAAGAACTATGGTGTTCCCTTGGATAGAGATTTTGAAGTGGCTCATAGACCATATGGACACATAATTTTTTTTTATTAACGATGACAACGACAGGTGCGTTAGAGTGTTCTTTCTTGTGGAGGTCCAAAAATATTACAAACTTCGAGACCCAGAGGAGTGGTTGAATACAAATTTCATCGTAAAATTATATGAGCGCCATGACACCAGCTAGTCGATGGCCTCATGGTGAAGAGAATATAAGAAGTACACCAACCGAAGCACCGAATGGTACCAAATAACCAACTTAAGGGAACCATACATCTACATGATGGCTCTAATCTGTTGACTGTATGGGGAAAAGGACTGCTCCAAATTTTCAGAGGCATGGATGCCTCTAGCTTACATAGTGGCCATTTTCGAGAGTGGATTCAACTGGGGATCCATCATTTCCAACAATTGAGCATCTACATACAACAATCTCAAACACCAAAGGAAGGAGAGACACCGGACTTCTTTATGGATTCATACTTACTAGATATCATGTGTGCCGGAAAGATATTTTCCACCATGAACCTGAGCTGGAACATCACAAAACTCTGGGTCCACATATATTTCAACATTTTATGGGAGAACATGTACAAAAAATCCTACTCCCTCATCTGTGATGAATTCATTGCACACATTTATTTTGTTCTTTTCAAGAAAGAATGCCTGAGACTATCGGCTATGGCCAAAAATATGATATCAAAGGTCATCCAATGGTATTTGGATGAGCGCGATACCTACATCAGGGTTTTTAGGGCCACCAGAGCACCACATCTTCTACCAGTGCATGTCCCTGATGAACTTGTAGTGGGGGAGATATTCTACCAGACCATCCTGCAAGGCTACAATGCCACCCCGATCATGGATAAAAAATGGGCATTTATACCCTATGGATTATATGTAGGTTTCTACCTAGTGAAGGACACCACTCAAGCCAAGCAAGAGGGGTTGAGCCCATTGGAGTTCATATTCTGGACTAGCTGATTTCGCAAGCACGACCCTAAGGGTCTGGTATTGAAACATGCCTCGCAAGTGTTGTCCTGCTGGTCGTACACCCATGACAAATTCAAATATGAGGTCTTCACATAATATTCCTAGGATTGGGACAAAGTGGTGGAAGGGATGGTCAACCCAAATATGAACAGGTTCAAATCCATGAGCTTGGATGAACAGGCTACGATCCTAGAATAATCATCTCAAGGGGCCCTCAGGGCCAAAGAAGGAATGATAGCCGTCGAAGCTGCAGAAGCCCCCCTGGTATCCCCAGTGCAAGATAGAGGTGTCACCATGACTCAGGATGCGCAAGAGAGGGGGTTACTCATGATAGAACATGCACAATGGATAATTGATCAGCTACAAGATGACCCGGACCTCATAGGTATGACAAGGCTCCCTGTCGATAAACCAAAGGAAAGCAAGACGGGACCAAGTGGCCCTGAATTGATCGACATTGATGAAATTACCAGGTTATATGACCCTAAATTCACAATGCCACCGGCTATATCATCGACATATGTTTCGACTCAAATAGAGACAGTCATAACATCAGGGAGAACAAGTGCGCCAGACCCCCTCCGCGAATTAATTAAAATATATGATGATGATGAGAGCTGGGAGGTATCCCTTCTGACCCCTTTACATATCGAAGAGGAAAAGGAGCCAGAGAATACATCTTCCCCAGTTCCCGACACTCAAATTCAGGGGCATCCACAGAATGAAAAATAATTCGAGAGTATCTTAAACATTGAACTTCCCAATGCACCGAAGACCCAAGCAGAGAGTCTGAAGGATAATCCAAGGTCGGGAAACCCAAAGGAAGAATATCCATAGCAGGAAATCAACATCTCAAATATCAATGATCAAGTAAGTATTGAGCCTACCCCCAATGCCTCAATTTCAATCGGTACTGAACTCCCCAAGGAGAGACAAATAGAATCTGGGCCTTCAAAACACAGGTAGGAAGTTTCAGAACCCAGTCTTGAACAGGTATATACCATCGGGAGTTTGGTGAATAAAATCACCTAGTGAGATCATAAAATCCCTGAAACCGTGGACGAAGTAGCTAACATACATGCCATCGCTTATGACTGAAAAGGAAGGCTATTGTCCAGAGAACCAACAAGAAGAAGAGGATCACTTTAGATCACTCCATCCTCATCACTATGGAATAAAATCTGATCAATGTAGAGCATGCTAAGACGTCCAAACTTATTGGTGCAAGGATGACAATCATAGATTCCACCCTGGATAGAGATAAAAGAGATGAAGAGGAGTTGGTCGCTACCCTAAAAGAATTGGAACATTTGCACCACTTGGAGAAATACTATTAGGACAACACATAGGTCGTGGTGCTCCTAAGGAGAAAATTCCAGGAGGCCTACAACAAATTTATAGATGAGAGATGCCTATTCACTGTAAGGATAGCTCAACATTAGGAAGACACCCTCATGGAACTTTCGACGTGCAAATATATGGAAAGGTTGTACGAGAAAACACAACAAGTTGTAGAGAGGGTCGACTATATCAGTGTGGTCCAACATGTCTGAGATACAGAAGAGAACGACATTTGGGTTTTGAAAGAGAGTATCCTTGATTGCATAAAGGAATTGGCTGAGTATTGGGAAAAATGGCTAGGGAACCTCATCGGGAAATCCAAGAAAAATGGGCCAAGTGCGAGAAATGTTGGATCAAGAACAATCGGGTAATGAAATACATCGACTTCCCTGATTTCGACACACCCGACGAATTTGTCAACTTGCGTGACAAATTCTAGATTCACACCGAACAAGACTCATCCTGGATCGAGGAAATAACAAAGGTAATAGATATGGCGTGAGGTGAGGTGCGACAGTTCACGGACCACCCGGTTAAAGTGCGGGCTATGTTGCAATAGTTAAGTTCTAGAATAGTCAAGTATAGGGCACATGCAGTAGGGATAAGAGAGATTCACTCGGCCCCAATGGAACAACATAGATTCCTGTATGGAAACACATGCGAGGATCTATTCATCAAATGGTCGACGTACAAGGAGAGTCACCCACTGAAGTGATATCCTGATATGACTCTTAGAAAAACTGATAGAAGAGAACTCCATGTGGCAAGTTTTGTTTCACTTATTTTCACTTTAATAGTTGTTTTTAGTTAATTTTGTGTTATAAATAAGAGCATCGACCGGTTAGTTAGGGGTCGATGGTTGTTGCACAGACCCTCATGTTTTGGTTTTATTAAGAACTATTTTGGAACTGCCTTTAATTGAGAAGTCCTTTTGGGACCAGAGACAAGTTTCTGTTTTCATCAAATGCATGTATGATTGGATGTAGATATAAATTATTTCTTATTCCTTCTCATGAATGGATGTTGTAATGAGTAAGAGCTACTAAATCAATTGGTAAGTTATCTGATGCAATATTTTACAATTATTTTCTTTAATGATGAAGATAAATCATTGTGTTATTATGTGATTGATGATTAGAGTGGAGTGAATTATTTTACTTGCCATCGTTTATCACATGCATGTTTTCTTATGATAAATTGTATCTCAGTTAGTAATTGGAATACCAGCATGGTTGACATATTAGTATTAGGCCTGTGGTAGACGATCATTGTCTACATGCTAGAGTGAAAGGGTTATCCCAAGCTCATCCTCTTCTCCAATAGTTAATTTTGTTCCCACTTTGTCACTTAGTTGGTTTATACCGGCTTTATCTTATGTCAGTCCCACCTAAGAGAAAACAGAAAAAGAGAACGTTTGAACTCAAGGAGAAAGCCTTCACAAGAAAACATAAATCCCATCGATTATTTTTTCTAGATCGCAAGATATGGAGAACCATTCCACTATTAAATGCTACAGAGTCTAACTAGGCCTCAGTGGCGGGTTTAGTTCCTGCTATTAATTCAAAGGGATTTAGGATCCCTCGATAGAATCGTCGAAGTAGAGTAGGACCTATGATACGGTAACTTCCATTCAAAAGACATATAACTATCTGGGAGTCCAAGCAGACTTCTAAATATTGAACACCATGTGAAATGGCGTCATGTAATAACTCTATAACGATGTTATACTTAGCCATATTATTCATTTATGGCTCTAGACAAATTCCACCTGAAGAGACTAGTTTTCCCTCGGGTGAGTAAATAACCCAATCAGTGGAAGTGATGTTCCATGTTTGATAACCGACACCATCCGCAAATCATAAGTAGACCAGAGATTCCATTGACATCTTCCAACGAAGGGAAAACTCAAAAATCAAGTTGATGATGCAAAGAAAATAAAAAAAGTATATAAATTAAGATACACTAATATACAAAGGTCATGCCCAAGCTTGAGGGCTCAAGCATAATACCTTTGAAGGTAGAGATCATTTCTAAGCTCATCCATCATATTCCCCTCATTGTATTGTAATTCATAGGCTCCTTTGTTAAGTACACATTGCACAATATAAGGATTGTGCCATATGGGGTTGAACTTACCTTCCCCCAACGGTTCTTTGGCTTGATCACAAAGGAGAACCAAGTCACCCTTAGTGTACTCCCAGGGACATAAATACTTATCGTATTGAACCTTAACATGTTTTTTTTTCTTTGATAGTTGTACAAACATCTCAATGTTGATCATCGAGATGTTATAGATGCACGAGGCATTCTTCAATATCATATGTGTCAGGTAGGATCTTAATTTCCAATTTTAGGGAAGGGATTTCACATTCGATAGGAAGAATTGAATCCACGCCATGTACAAACTGAAATGGAGAAAAAATGGTGGAATTGTTTACCATGGTTCGGTATTACCAAAGTGCAGGGTAAATCATCACACGTCAATCATATTTACTCTGGATAACAATTTTTTGCAAAATGAGCTTGAGATATTTATTCAATGCCTCTACTTTTCCATTTTCCTGGGGATAATAAGGAGAAGCATGATCGTTTGGAAACCCTAATTTCGATGTTAACTCCATCATTATTTCATTCTGAAAGTGACTGCCATGATCAATGACAAAGTTTTTTGGGATTCTTGACCAAGCTATAATTTGATTGAACACGAAGAATGATGTAGTATTACCATCAGATTTAATGGTAGGAATGGCCTTTGTCCATTTTCTAAAATAATATAAGACCACGATAATACGTTGGTGCCCCCTAGTTAAGGTTGGGTTTCATTCCATAAACTCCACCCCCCCACTTGGTGAAGGGACCAACGGTGATGACTCGGTGAAGAGGGGTTGGGTGCGAGCATATTTTCCAAGCAAAGACCTAGCTAGGGTGACACTTCTTGACCAATTCAACGTAATATTTGAAAATTGATGGCCAAAAATAATGAGCTTGCAATATATTATGGGTTTTCACAAGCCTATATAAATGACCACCACGCTCCCCATTGTGACAGTCATTGAGAATAATGAGTCAAACAATGACGCAATATATTATTCACCCCTTGTGACAGTCATTGAGAATAACGAGTCAAACAATGACGCAATATATTATTCACCCCTCAAAGATACAAAGTGTCACTAATAATAAGGTAGTTCTTAGCCTGATGACATATACATCGTCGATCATCTCTCGACAGATGTTGGGGGAGATTCAAGGTTTGAAGATAGATTAAAATGTCTCCATACTATGGGTCCAAAGACAAGATAAGGAAAATATGTCCATCTGCAAATGAATCGTCATGAAAAATATCCTCATCCAGTCTAGGGAAGTGTGACATTAGCTCGACAAAAACTAGTGACTTATTAGATTTCACAGAAGCGAAGTCGAGATCAAATTCTTGCAAAATAACAATCCAATTATTGTATTTCCCCCCTATGATACACTTGGTAAGGACATATTAAAATGGATTGATATCCTCAACCATGGTAGTTTTGCAGAGTAAGATATAATTTCATAATCTTTGAAATGCATTTATAACGTCCAACGCCAACTTCTCTACATGAGAGTATTTAAGTTTAGGACCAACTAGATTTTGACTAAGGTAGTATACAACATGCTCATGGATCTCATCATCCTCCTGAACTAGTACCATACCAACTGTCCCTTCGGACATGGCGATATAAATAAAAAAGTTTTTACTATAGCTTAGGGACTTCAACAGAGGTGCCTATACCAAGGATATCTTAAGAGAATCAAAGGATTCACAGGCTCGCTCATCCCATATCAACAGAGTGTCCTTCTTCAAAAGATGCATGAACAATTTAGTTATATTGGCATAGCTCACTGTGAAATAACCTAGGAAGTTAGCCTTCCCCTATAAACCCTGAAGTTGTCGAATGTTGTGCAGGGGAGGAAATCAAAGTATTTCCTCAACCTTCATAGGATCCACCATGATCCCATGCCCAGATACTATGAATCCTAAAAGATGACCAGACCTAACACATAATATGCACTTGTGAGGGTTGAAATGAATGTGATAATAATGACATATCTCAAATACTATTAAAAGATGAGTCGAGTGATCTACCCTATTGCAAGAGTGAGTAGCGATATCGTCTAGGTAATACTTGATGATATGATTAAGATCGTGAAATGAAAAGGTCATGGCATGTTGGAAGGTCGCTCCAGAATTTTTAAGGTTGAAAGGAATTTTTTGGTATGAAAAGGTACCCCAAGGACAAATAAAAGTAGTCTTGTGTTTATCCTTGGGTTTGATCTAAATTTGATTATAACTTGAAAGTCCTTCCATAAAGGAAAATACTTTGCTTCCCACACACTCATTAAGAATATGGTTAATAAAAGGAGTGGTGAAGTTATCTTTAGGACATGCCTTGTTTAGGTCCCCAAAATACATACATACATGAATGGTTCCTTGATTTTTATCTATGGGAATATGGTTGGACACCCATTAGGTCAAGGGAACTAGGTATATGAAACCAACATTGAGATTTTTCTCTATTTCTTCCTTAATAGCAGGGGCCTTCCTAGGATTTACAGCTCTAAGACATTTTTGAATAGGCTTAGCATTCATATAAGTTTTAATTTCATTCTCGATAATGTTGGGGTTAATCCCTCAAATCTCTTAATATGACCAAGTGAATACATCTTGAAATTATTTGAAGAGATCGATGTAGATATGAATTTCTTCAGTCGAACAATATGCACCGACATATACATTCTTGATTTTACTAGGGGTTCGAGAGATGTTGATCATGAAAGTAGGATAAATATTCTCCATGTTTCCTTTGACATAAATACCATGCATATCAAATGGAACCATGGTGTGTCCAAACATCTCACTCATAGTAGATATAAAGTGATCACGCTCAATCCAAACAAGCTTCGGGAGAAAATAGGATCGATGATGCATATTGTCCCAACTCCTATCAGGACCAGACATGGCCTCTAACATGGCTTCATCGAAAGGTAAAGTATCATCGAGGAAATATTACGAACAAGATGATTGAATGACCCATATGGGCTATAAAACAAGATCCACCTCATCCATCTGCATGGAGGAAGGATCTAAGTCAACAATAGCTTCTACAATATCTTGATATGCAACTTTTGCTGCTGAAAATGGCATTTCCATCCCAATGCATGAATGATCTTCATACGACATAGTAGGGGAAGGGAGGGTTGAAGAGTCCTTGAAATATGAGGTACGAAAAGGAAAGACCCTCATCGACAACAAAGACTCACTAAAAAATGGCATTAATATGTTGAATTGGTTCCGTGAAATAAAAATTACCCATCAAGGAGGAATACATACTCACACCAACATTTTCAGATCCCTACTAAGAATTATCAATATTAGAAACCGAAGGTCCCACCGATGTATTAATACGAGGGTACAAAAAGGACAACTGATGAATCATCACTATATTCCCTTCATGAGGAAAGAATAAAGTGTGGAAAACTATCGACAGAATGACTGTCATGGCATAATTCCAATTACAACCTAGTAGTAGATTGTAGTCGAGAGGTGCATAAACCACCTCAACCTCCACAATGTTTCCACCTAGATAGATCAGGAAAGAAGGAAGGATCCCTTGGGGTCTGAAAGAATGCCCATCAAATGCAGTCAACATGGTCATGGATTGTGTTAAGAACCAAATATCAATATAGCATAGAAAAACCTCAGAAAAAGTACTCAACGCCTTGAAAAAGAGATAATTTTAGATTATAAGCCTCTTTGAGGGGGCAACCTCCTTTTACCCTACTTAAATGTTCAAGTACAAGATGATTCAAAATGAAAATGTCTCCTTGGTA
>SNQJ01S0005864.1:456439-487095 GCA_010110895.2 Picea sitchensis | reverse complement strand
GATTGGGTCCTTACCGTCAAACTTCCTCATATCAATCTTAGGAACGTGGTTGGTCTTCAACCCAAAGTTGGAGTTTCTCCATTCTTGATTCACCTTCCTTGTGTCCTCATCATGAATTTCATGGGATGCATTTTCACTTTCAGATGTCTTCTCTGTTACAAAATTTTTGAATACTTCCATGATCTCCTCTTTTAAACCATCCATCTTTGCCTCCAACATAGCTTCGATCTCTTGTAGTTCATCTTTTGTTACTATCTTATTTTTTAAATCATTTATGTCCCTACACATTTCTTCACCTTCATCAAGAGTCCAAGTAGGATTGTCTGTAGGCTTATTTGGTGTAGAAGTTCCCTTTTTAGGTGGCATGTTGGCCAAGTATCACTTTTGAACCTTGATTTTGAGGTGGTTCTGCTAGACAATATTTCTTCTGTAGTATCTCCCAAGTTTCGGCCCTTCTAGGTATGAAAATTTCTTATATGTAGTTCTCTGATATTTCTTCTCTGCAATGCCATAGGTTTGATCAAATATGGATGTGCCAAGTGGAATTTATGGTAACATCCCTACAACTTGTCGATTTTTTTCCTTTCCAGGAGATCTCACTTGTATAGCGTGCCCCATACAAAATAATTGATATCAAATTCTAAAAATTGTACCCGAAATACTAAAGACTATCCATGATCCAATGAAACCAATCCCATTCAATTTTGATACTCTAGGAAGAAGTTATGATTGTTTTACCTGAAACACCTTCTTGAGACTAGTCAATAGGACTAGTCAGATACCCTATCTTACACAGGGTGTATCTACAAATTTAAGATGACCTAGAAGCTGAAATTTTTACCACAGATACCTTACTAATTTATGTGAGTATCCTCTAGATTTCAGGGTCTGACACGTTACAGAAAATGGTTTATAGCGAAAATTCTGCAATGAATCAGTTCAGGATGATTCCAGAACCCTATCTTGTATAGGTTGTATCTCTGAAAGTATAAGGCCTTAGGAGCTGAAATTTGAACCCAACGTACCTTGATCCGTACACTAAATATCCTCCTAGCCGTTCCTTATGAAACGTGCTATAAAAACAGTTATAGCGAAAATTCCAAGGTGTCTCAGATGTAGCAGCGAAACCCCAAGACCTTGAGCTCTGATACCATATGTTAAGAACCAAATATCAATATAGCATAGAAAAACCTTAGAAAAAGTAATCAATGCCTTGAAAAAGAGATAATTTCAGATAATAAGCCTCTTCGAGGGGGAAACCTCCTTTTACCCCACTTAAATGTTCAAGTACAAAATGATTGAAAATGAAAATGTCTCCTTGGTATATATAGGAGACTAGGAGGTATAATTACAACTAATGGCCTAAATCCAACATAAATAAAATAACATTACTAATATAATATGCCCCAATTAAGGGGTAATGTGCCAATATTAGGGCTTAACAGATTGATATAGGGGCAGAGAGCCAATGGATTTCCAATAGGATAGGGATGTCATAGATGTTGAAGCACCTTCATCAATTGTAGTATATCTCATGGTAATTTTCATGTACTCCACATGGATTTGAAAGGCCACGTGGTAAGATAAGTGAGGCTTAATGTCCCTCACATCATAGTTGATAACCTTTGATCCACACAGGTATAGATATCTTAACGTAGAAAATAAGGTGTTCCTCTATGAAGGACACGTCTGGAGGACCACCAAAGATGACATCACGCATGGGGTTTGGCCCAAATATTTGACAATCAAATATTTTTGGGTGGCTCTGGCATTAGGATTTTGGGAAAAGTCCTTTAGTAATCCTTTTAGAATACTAGGAGGAGGTTCTGTCTTGTCTATATGCAAGGGTGTTTCTGGGGGAGGAGGAGGTTTTGGACCTAAAACAGTATGTGAAGAACTGTAATGACGAGATTGAGTGGCTACATCAATCTGATACTTAACCATATTGAGGCATATATTGACACCTTCATGTGCCGAGGGGTTTTGACTCCCACTCGATGTATTTTTGGTGTTAGAGGTCCCTGAGGCCATATTATGGTTATGTGGAAATGAGTTTGTTAGCACAGTGGCCAGCTAAGATAAGAGCCTCGAGGCTTCCTTGATTTTGGGGCACAAGTGGGTAGGCTGATCATATTTACAAAGTTTATAGGGAAACTTCACCTTCCTCTTTTCTTCCTTACCCTCACTAGCATTATTATTTGATTTATCATTATTATTGTCGTCCTTGGCTTTATTATTTTTATTTTTCCCACCCTTATGATTATTACCCCATCCTTTCTTCTTGTTCCCTCCTGGTTACTGGTTACCATTTGGGTTTGATGATGACTGTACAGAATTCACATCCACCAACTGGGTGGTGGTGGAGGATGAAACTGAAGCTTGTCTTGCTACAAGATGACTTAGAGATAAATATTTCAACTGGTTTGTTACCAAGTATATAGTCTTAGCATTGATGGAGCCTATCATACCATCGAAATGAGGCCTAAGTTTTTGTATAATATCATATTTTGAATGCAGTGCATCAGGGAGAATTTCATAAAGCATCCTAGATTGAGCATATATGAAGTCCAACTACTGGGATTTTAATTTGGCTTCTTCCTCAAATGTCACTTCATATGTAGAAAAATCCTTCGAAATGTAAGGAAAGAAATACTTGAAGAACCATTCCAATAAAAACTATTGAGGAATGTAGGATTTAATCAACCTCTTCCATCTGCGCCACTCTTGGATGTGATTGAATATATTTGTGGATTTATCTTAATGAAGAGTTGACAAAATTTCTAGCTAGACATCATAACGAATCGGTAATTGGAAGTGATTGAGAAAAGCCAATACCATCTGATTGAAAGTTTCATAGGTTCCCCCAAGTATCACAATGTACCACTTCACAAAACCCCCCCTAAGGGTGTGTTGAAACATCCTCAAATGAATATAATTGTCATTAAGGGAGTTAGATGAGCACCAAAGGTGAAAAGTAGTCACATGATCACTTGGGTCTTCACCATTATCTCCTTCAAACTTTGGAATGTACGAAGGAAGCTTGGTGGGGACGGGGGACCATGACGGATCATGATGCACATGGTCATTCATTAACTTTGAGAGATATGAAATATTTAGCGTGGCCAAAAAAGGGAGTCGGGGTTGATGCGTCTGAGCCAATGCTCCTGAAAAATATTGGGTTTGAGCGATTGTAGACCATCCAGGGTTCTAGTATATACCATGGCCATGTCTGGTAGGCTATTATCCTCCTCCCAAATCATTCATGAAATGTTTTAATGGAATCGTACCCATGGAAGAGACATGATAATGATTATATACATTTACCCTAGACGAAGGAAATCCATGCTGGGGGTTTCCCATACCATAAAGATGACTCCCTATAGATAAAGCACTAGAGGAAAGAGGGGGATTAAGCATAATAAAATAATTCGTCGGAATCATCATGGAGGAAGAGGGATTGATGGATGAAATATATGAAGTAAATTGACCACCCATAAAGAGGCATATTTCCCCCAGACCCAAAACTAGGATTCATATTAGCTGTCTAAACGGGGGATGAGAAGTGCGACATCATTTTAGGCATACCAAAATAAAAATGATTAGAGGCCGAAGGTATTGACTTAGCATCATGATTCAAAACAATGAAAGGAAATACAAAAGGATTCATCCCCATGGGACAATAAAATCTCATGGGTTGGGAAGCATTAGATGAGGGAGCTTCCGACATCCACACCATTGAGGATAAGGGAGTCAAAGGGACCCCACTAATCAAAGAGGATAGGCAAGTTGAAGGGATTTTTGAGACGTTCATATCTAAATCAGTACTCATGGTAGGATGATCACGAGCCTAGGAGGTGGATATATATGAACGACACTTATTAACTCTATTCCTTTTAGAATGAGTCTTTTTCAAAGGATCAAGATGCAATGGTAACTTCAAAAGATGAAGAGACTGGTGAGGACGCTAGTCTTACTCCACAATGACTCAAAACTTGAGATAAAATACAAAATCCTAAGGAAAACTAATTGTAAAAGAGAACACTTCTAAATAAAGAAAAATTTCAATGCACACAAACATGATATAATGGTTGAAAGGGACCTCCTGAACTAAAGTAGGTATGCCTTTCCCAAGAGGGGTCTGAGACTCCGCAACAATAGAGTGGAGGTGTCAGAATCAATTATTAGTACCCTCGTAGGATTCATAGAGTAGTCAGTTGGACCCCTCCCAAGAGGAAATCCTCCATAAATTCTATGGGTTTTTCAACCCTTATCTAACACAGGGTAATTGCAAAATAACCCTTTCAAGTAACCTATGTGGCTACCTATGTCAAGCAACTAAAGTCACCATGATATAACCAATTCTCAGGAGAGCGGTCGCAATTCAAGTCCATTATATGGGTTGGGTAATAAATCCCAAAATATCAAAATCATTGCCTCTCACGGAGGTAAAGACACTATCAAGACCCCCAAATATGAATAGAACCCTGTAAATATCTATGATGCTATGAAGGTATTAAAGGGCTATCTTTGAAAGAAAATTTGTGTGATGTCGTGCTTAACTCCGATGTGACCGAAACCTCCTGAGGAACCGATTATACAATGGGTTTCACCACTCCCTGGTCAGACACATACGTTCAATTTTATATCCTTAGAGAATTTTACTGACAAAATCCTATTACAAGCCCCTAGGTCCTATAATTGTTTGTGTTCCCTAAAAAATAATTTTTTTTGTAATCAATTTCAATTATTCAACGTTAATTTTAATGGATTTTTCTTACTCAATAGGTGTGATCCTGAAACTAATGGTATTATGACTCAACATATATAAAAAGAAGCAATTATAAAAACACTGCTAAGTACTAGTCTTGAACTTCAAAGAGATGGTATGCTTCTAAATGTTATTTCCACAATGTAATCTCTACAAGTTCAATGAAATAAAACATTTCCAAATGTGTAAAAATCAATGCGAAGTAATCAAAAGTGCAAATTCCATAAGTAAAATGCAAGTAAGAAAATATTTTTGTTTTTTCGATATAATGAAAAGAAAATACAAGGACTGAATAACAACCTCGCAGGCAGGCCCTACTATAAGAAAAAAGAGACAAGCCAAGACAAATACCAAGAAGAAACTACCCATACCAGTATACAAGGAAACAAAATGAGAAAGATAACAAGAAAGTATTTCCCCCAAAAACATCAATAATAAAAAGGCTTCCTATCACTCTTTAGGCACTTAATGATCAGAATAGGGACCCAAGAAGACTTAGCAACCAATAAAACTCACCCAAAAAGCACCAAACTCAGCTAAAATGAATTAATATATGGTGTACATGATTTTTGAGGGAACATATGCATATATAGGCTCCCTAAAGACAAACAACTTGCATATGTATGCAATTGTCAAGGGAAAACTCGTGTATCCCAAACAAGACACTTCCATGGAAATGGTTAAGCCAAGAAACTCAGCTGCAAGGAAAAATACATGTTTTAAAGAAACATGTGACACAAAACTCAAGAAAATAGAGAGAATATCAAGGAGAAAAACACCCAATACCCCAAAAAAGAATATCTCCCCAGTGGAGTCACCAATTATGTTTTGAATAAAATATCTCCATGACTAGGGGAAAACCACAATAGAAGGAATGACACCTATAAATCAAATCTAATCTCAAATATGCTATATAAATAAAATGCTAACAAGATAAGGCTAGGAGCATACCTAATCCAAACGTTCGAAGAAGACCACTGTTGAGAACACAAACCAAATCTTTATACCTGCAACATGTCCTCAAAAACCAAGATACGAAACATGTGGTGATGATATATAATGTTAGCATATAAATTAGCATAAACTATTAACATTCATGAAAAATACGTCGATGTAAAGTAATTCAAATATTTTCAAGATATCAATTGGATGAGAAAATAGTATTTATATTAATGTAATCAACAAAAATACATAGGTGACAAGCTTCTTTAATGGCACAAATTGGAACCAAGAAACTAAGTCCCTCCATCTAAGCCTCCACCACTTCAATCCTCTACAAAGGCAAGCTCACATGTAGGAGTCAATAAGGTTCCCCATCACAAATTAGGAAGATCTTGGGGGCTGAACACAAGAAGTTCATACTTTCAAGGACAAAGCGATGTAGACTCAATATAAAGTGAAATTTCTCCATAGTATCTTTGCTCTCAATGTGGAATTGTTGATTTTACAAGGCTTGGATATGGCTCAATTTATAGCCTCCAAATGGAATTGAAGGGTTGATTAAGAGATTTTATAGTATATGGAAGGTCAAGGATCATGGATAAAGTGACATGGAATGGAAAGCCAATATATTTTTTAATTTGTGATCACCAATCCTAATCTACGTGGGGTGTAGTGGAGTAACCCGTGTATACCCTAGTTGTATAATTGGTAGGGTGCATGTGTGTATAGAATTATGTAGTTTTATCTCTGGAGTGAACAAAAAGGTGACTTCAAGTCTACAAAGGGAAATGTAATGCCATCCAAGCAATATGCATGGAGTGAGGAAAAAATTTATATAACACCTTCGCTTCTAAATGTAACACACCCAACTTCTTCATGATTTTTGTTCCCTTTAGCAAGCTCATGCAACTGAATTGTTAATTTTGATAACTGTGACTAAACCTGAGTCATCCCTACACCATTCTCTCCTATAGGGGATGCTTCCAACTTCATGGAAATCTATATCACTTTTGACTATGACATAATATTTTTCTACTTCAATGGAATCGTATATGTGGCAACAATCCCATAATGAACTATTCCTTATGATGCTCATATGGAATCTAGAATGTTAATGGATCCATCAATATCTTGAATATCTAATCAAAATTCCATCCTAATTCATTCTACAACTGTTTTATCTCTTTTAGTTCTATAATATACTATGACTCAGACTTTTATTTTTGGAACTCTTTTAACATGGCTTGTTTTATGTCTACCAATTCTCTAGATTATCCTGCGGGTGCATTAGATTGATACTCCATATACCAGAGTAATGTGCGGTCTCTAAATTTCTCCACTAAATGTGTGATCTTCATATCATCATCATGGACCTGCTTCATGGTCCATATTGCTTCAAAGGAAAATATGTGTTGTTCTGGATATTTTGTTCCTGCTTTGTGGAAGAAATGAATTCTCAAAGTGGGGTCTACACCCTCCATTATGTATTGTGCAGTATTGTTCCTCAGTGACATTAACTGAATCTGGGTTTTCATATTACTTCCACCACTCTGAATACTTGTACTACTTTCCTTACTTCCTTCACTAACTACAATTTTTTGCAACAAAGTTTCATATCTTACCTCAAACATTGGAGATGCACACATGGTCGTGGGTTCAACATAGAGTCTGTCCTGAGTGGGGGTAATGGGATGTAATTCATCTCCTTCTGCTACATTGAGCAGACGATCCTTTTCCTTTTGATTTATGCGTGATATTCCTTCTCTCTAGCGAACTATGTCGGTGTCTCTTTCCTCAATCTCCCGATGCTTCTATTCTTTATCAGCCACAGTCATTTTCCTAATGTATTGAAATATTTTTCCGCTGTGCAATACTCCAGTCTCTTCTTCCATCTCACCTTATTCTTCTCTCAGCATTCTCAATCCATCCATTATTATTTATTGTTTCTTGTATCCCTCTTCTTCATACACTCAGACCATTCCCTGGTAATCCCCCAACCCCCTGTGCATGCAAAGGCTCCTAGCTACTAGGGTGATCAGATTACAACTTCATAACCCCCTTATCACACAACAAAATATTTACCCAAGTAGACAATTATTTCAAATATCTTATGTGTGAACCTTTAGAGAACTATCTTTTAGAAACACTATATGTCTAGGTACAATCTATAGAAAACTCAATAATATAACCCTCCAATACACTATCCAACCAGAAATCAATTGTGCACGAGATCTGATTATTATGGTACTAACTTGGTGGATCAATTGAAAGGTCCAACTCCTCGAAAAAAGAGTATGAAATTTTCCTTTATTTCAAGCTAACCTCTGTAATAACTCATCCAAAACTATCATGAAATGAACAAAGAAAATATTATGTAAGTCTGTAATTGCATACCTCTATAACCATTTCTTTGAGATGATCCACGAGTTCTTATTCTGATATTTGGAAAAATTGCGCTCATTTTCCTCTAACCACTGTCTGATCTCTTCCTTAGTCGACCTCCACATTCCTCACAGTTATATATCCTAATATTGACAACAAAACCATTTTTTGGAACGTAGTGGGAAGAGCCAAGGTTCAATATGAATTCACCAAAAAAACCCTTAGATACCAATCCTTTTGGTATCACCCACAAGTAGGTGAAGTCTCACCTGATGTATCTATGGGAACTATAGGAACTATGTTTTTGAATTGATGAATGGATGGTATGCAATCCTCATAAATATTATACTTAGCATTTGTTCATTGTACCTTATAAAAGGTGTGCAAAAGCATAATATCATGTAACATATTCATAACAAAAAAACATATATCCTATGTGCAATAAACATAACAACCACATCATAACAAATAGACACCATGATTTAATGTGGATCAACCAATATAGGATACATCCAAAACACATTCTTCGTATTATATTATTCAGAACATCCATTACAAAATATGTGCACCACACTCATACATTATTCCCTTGTCATTATCCTATCTCTCTATGTCACTCTTCACTCTTACATGTATTGAAAACATTGCATACTTTTGTTCTCTTTATATCACAAAACCCTTACATGTTTATACAATTAAAATAGGTATAGCCCTTCTAAATGGACCCAAAATGCATAATTGTCTTCCTTCCTTTGCGCGGGTTGATCCCTGAAAACGCGCCAACTAAATTTCCTTCCTTTTCACTCGTTTTTTTCTCCTACAAAGTTCCCAAAATTGGTCCCCAAAATATTGTCCCAACACACTGCCAATGTACCAATTATCCTTATTATTTTTTTCACGCAATTAAATTTGTAGGAGATTTTTCTTTCTTTTGTTTCCTTTGTTCCTGATTTCTTTCCATAACTATTGGGGCTTCCTCTTTTTTTTTTTTTCTAAAATCACTTCTCTNCTATAATTTTTCTATATTCCCATAATTATTGCAGTTGTAACATATGATGTTATAGTTTAGCAAAGGGGAAAATGAGTTGTAATTTCTCCTCGAGTATCGATAGGTATCTCTGTTATTGTCCCTCATGTAACTTCCTCTTACACTTTTTCTAAACTCTATTTCTTTATGACCAAAAAAATTGCAAGAATAACAATAACCAAAAAAAGGTTTTTAGTACCTAATTGTATTATTCCATCTTGGTGAAAAGGTCTCCTTGATTTTTTCTTTGTGAAGAATATTTGTCTCTTATGGAGAATTATTTTAGTTCCTCCTCTTGATATCAATGTTGATGGGAATTTTTGCCACATGTGCATAACTTTCGGCCTTTTCTTCACTCAATTGTCTTTAGAAGGTTGGATATTCTTTCAAAACTTCTCTTTCCATAGCCAAGAACAGTGTTTTCAAATGGTGATCTTTGATAGTTCAACATTCCATTCAAGGCTGTAGAGCTCTTTTCAAATTTCATGTTGGTATGCGATCTTTCCAATTCTTTTATTAGAGAAACTATTTCAGATTCTATATTGCTGCAGACATCTTCCTTTTATTTTAGTTGGGTTCTTAAGGCTTCTTCAACTCTTTTTTCCTCTTCTACTTGATTTTTTATTCTAAATTTGATTTTTTCAGTTTCATTACAACTTTATTTAATATTGAGAATTTATTTTTTGCACTTCTCCAACTTCTTATTTTGTAGACATTTCTTGTTCCTCAGTCTCTTTATTTTTTTCAAGGCACATATGATCTCTCCTTCAAGGTCTAGTTCTTCATCAATATCGGGATTGTCTTGTTCTTTAGATTCTGCATTTCCATTTTCTAGGACATCAATCTATGTTTCTAGACCCATAATGACAATTTCTTTTATTCCACTGTCACTATCAGGAAATGTTTTTTTGTCCTCATTGGTATATAGATTTTTCTTTTATATAGAGAAATTTCCTTTATTTTCAATATTTCTCTTTATGTACCTTTTGAAGTTGGTGTCTTCTTCTTTATTTCTATTTTATGTCCATCTAGCAGCAAAGTGTCTTAATTCTCCACAATTAAAACATTTGAATGGAAGTTTACCATTGTATCTACCTAACCCTCTCTTGAGATTCCTGACAAAGTTGGATTCTTCTTCAGTTGATTCGATTTCTGAGTTGTCACTTATTTCCTATTCTTTTGTATTTATATTCATTGATGCCTTGAAGGTTTATTCCTTCCTTGTTGGATTTTCTTGTGGATCATTTTGTATAATCATTTCATATTCAGTGAGAATTCCATGTAATGCTTCCAATGTCAAATTGTATAGGTCCTTCATTTCTTCAATGACATATATCTCAGGGTTGAATCTTGAGGGAAGCTACCTAAGAACGTTTTTCACAATAATGGTTTATTTAATTTTTTCACCCAATCCTCTTATGGTGTTGAAAATATTATCTAATCAAAGAAAGTATTCTCTAATACTCTCCTCCTCTTTCATCATAAGGTTCTCAAATAGACCTTTATAGGTTTGAAATTTTGAGTTATTCACTTTATCATCTCCTTCATATATATTTTTTAACTTGTCCGACATCTTCTTTGTTGACACACAATGCATGAATTTGACAAACTCTAATTCATATAGAACACATTGGATTGTACTCATGGCCTTATAAGCATAGTAATTGAGCTTCTTTTTAGTTCCATCTATAGGTAGAGTTGCTAGAGATATGTAACCATTCTCAACTACACTCCAATCGTTATAACCAAGTTCCTTAAAATAAGTTTTCATTCTTATGCTCTAGAATGCATTTTTTGATCCATCAAATAATAGAGCTATATTTGTAGAGAGCTCTTCCTTTTTATCCATGTGTTTTGTAGGGAGTCACCTTCTAGTGGTTAGACTATTCTGAGGGAACACACTCGAATACCAATTGTTGGAACACTTACTTATACTGAGAGCGGGGGTGAATAAGTATAAGAGTTATTTTTCATTTCTTTCCATTATTTATGAATGTATTACTTTACAAAATGAAATAATTATTGATAAATAAACAACCATACAATATAAAGTACACAAAGATTTAACGTGGAAACCCAAATTGGAGAAAACCAAAAAGCATATATTTATAAAATATTGTAGGCACCAACCTATTGTTACAACGATTGCATGCACCAACCTGATGGAGACACAAATATCCTCTCTTGAGCACCAAGTTGACAATAATGATTGCGGACAAAAAATTTCAGGAAACACCAATCCCCTTGGCTGAGCACCAACTCATCTCTCCATGTAGGAACCAACCTAAAACTATTATATTCATAGGAACCCACCTGTACGAGACACCAATCCCCTCAATAATATCATATTGAATCTTTTCTTCCAACATTCACTTGTACAAATATGTCACTATGTCTCTGTTTGCACAACACTCTTTACCAATTGACAATATGCTTGATTTCAAAAGTTCATTAGACCTTTCACCTTCCTTCCTCCCTTGGACAATTACATTTCAGAATATTTTGTTTCTGGGACCAAAATATCTTTGATCCTTTGCTCTCTTTTAGGGACATAACCTCCCTAATCCATCACATAGGTATAATAATATATTTCCATGTAATAAAAGCCAACATTAATAAATAATGCTTATTTAATAAATTGGAACAAGTCAATGTAAGAATACCTAATATAAGATTTCACTTGTAGAAGGATCTTCCTCTAAAATGATCTTTAGAAGATATAATTAGTATAAATAAGCGTAGGATACATGAGAAATTTTGTCTTGAGAATTATTGTAATAGAGCATAGTTTTTCTAGAGGTTTCCCCATTGAAGAGGCAAGTGAAGATTGTGTCCTATAAATAAAGGTTTTATTTTGGTATTGTGGTTTCATATATTGTGTTTTTCCATTGTTATTTTATGCAGTATTTATGTTTTCTACTACTATAATAGATCTGGTACCTTACAAGTGGTCTCAAAGCTCTTTCCTTGGCAGAAATTTTGGGTTAATATTTTTCCATGTAGAGACGTATTATGGCATCTTAAAACTACAAAGATCTATCATTCAATGCATAAATCGATGGTCGAGGAAGCATACATGAAAGAAATATAAGAAGTATTTAAGCTCACATTATTGGACACCCTTTCAACCCCTATTAGTACATGTTCGAGTGGTAGTGCAACAAACAACACATGTATACGAATTGACCTAGGTATCACAAACCCTCCATAGATCAATATATTGGGCTCCTCACTTCTATAGTTCCACCAAGAACAACACTCATGAAGATACTCTCTAGTACATAGGTAATTGAGTAGTATGAATAATGGTAAGGTCTAGCCTCCTTAATTAGTTCCCTGAGATATTAGGTCAAGCACTATTGTTCGACCGCACATGTATATCAAAGAGATATAACAAAGGGAAAGACATTGTCTATAGGAACTCTAATAAAAACCAAACCCCTGGGATATAAATAAAAGAAACAAGGAGAAAACAATATTTTTTGTCACAAAATGATGCAGAACCCCCTTCTCTCCTAAGGGTTGTACGACCTCCGGGTCTAGGATCAATCAATAAACTGAGTCTGTTTGAATATTAGGGTCTCTTATAGACCCCAAACCCACTTACACAGGTCCTTTATCTAAATATGTAGGTCGTATGAGACCCGCAGGCCCTCTCCTGAGCGTTGTTCAAACCTCAATGCCAAACAAGTGCTAGTTCTTCTCTGGACAATCCCTTTCAATTACGTGACCACGGTTGTGACCACTCACCTAATCAAAAGGTGTGTCATGAATTCACATATCTGGAATCACCCCAACTCTCTTGACCTCTGAAATCCCGACAGGAGCCTAGCACATGCTATCCCCTCTATTCTCCTTCATCGATGTGACCCTTCACTATGACCGTGGGACAATATTCCAATCGTGTCATGATTTTATATATCAGGAACTCCCGATGTGGTTCACATCCATTCTCCCGAGGTCTAAATTCCCGATACTTCAGATATGATGACCCAGATCCTCCCTCGATCTGACAGTTCAGATCAAATTGCACTCACTCCTGACTCTTGAAATGTTGATATCTCAGAGTGCCAAATCAATGGCTTGCGCTCCTATGGATCTAATGGTTGATGTCAAGTTGTGAAATCATATTTCGTGAGTTCCTAGAACTCTTACTTCCAATTTTCTGAGTTGCAAACTCCCGAAAAAACCAGATCTATAGTTTAGCTCCCTCCTCCGATCAACGGTTGTGATCAAATAGATATTTTGCGATTCGTGAGTTCTATAACTCTGGCTTTGACTTCTCTAGGTCATGATTCAGGGAAAAACTGATCTTTGATCACCAGGTATCCCCCTTGATGGAAGGTTCCGATGATTTTGGAATTTTGTAACCTCGCTCCTCTGGTATACTTTAAAGGCCTATTGTTAGTGAAATTTACCTTGATCGAGCGGCTACGATTCTTTTTTTCTCAGACTGAACAACTAAGATATTTCCCCCTCTGTGATTTCTCCTCATTGTTTGGATGTTGATCGGATGTTCTAGAGATTTCCTTCTGAGCTTATGCTTTCTTCAGACTTAGAATATTTTTCGAAAGATTCAAAGGCTTTGACCTTTATCCTTCCTGCGAGTCTGTTTCTTGGATCTCATCTACACTTATGAAAAGCGTTATCCCTTCTAAGATTGGTCTCATAAAGACTTCAACTTCCCATGCACTCCTTGTGTTTCAAGGATTTCAATAACTCAGATCCGAATGATTTCTTGAAGAAAAATTATTCTCACTCTCCTGGCATTCTCCTTTTCTGGTTCTTCGACTTCTTGCAATGTCCCTTCGACACTTAGTCGAATATCAGATATGTGCATGCCTTGCACCAGTGTCTTTGCACTCCTTGCAAAGGGAAAGTTTTGTGCTATCTCTAAGGAGCTTCAAAACCGAAACAGATTCCATCAACGCACTCCTTGGATTCTATGTGCACACCTTGCACCACTCGATAGAAGAGAAACAATTGAAACTTATCCTAACATTCACAATTCCATATATTCATAATGAAATTCATTCATTCCTTCATGAAAAACAATAACAAGGAATTGAAAGCAATGTCCACACCATGCATTGGGTCAATTTTCCTCAGTTATCTTCATTCAAAATAAAAAAAATGGTTACAACTGTAAAAGAACAACTGAAATTCAGAAATCCCCTACTAATATTGCAGCTAGCCTCCTTTGGGTGTGCATAACCTCTATTTATCTCAGAGAGTTCTTAGGGTTCCCCCTGAATACTTGTGTACATTAAAACATATTATGACGACTATCCTAGTCGAGTCGAATTCGAGAGACGGAGTAGAAACTCCCACTTCACTCGCGATCGCTCAAGCGTGCCTCAAAAGATTTTTTTGGTGCTGAGTTAAGGCGTACTTCAAAATATTTGCTGAAACTACCAGTGTTGAGATTTTGTATAGACTCTCAGATGCTGATAGGTCCTACTCTGCGTGCTTTCCAGCGATGCTCTTGCATCATACTCCCCTTGACAAAAATTCATGGACTCTTTTCCATGAGATCCTGCACCAACTTTCCATGCTTCTGAATGGCAGCTTCATCTTCCCAACCGACATTTTCTATTGGGTGTCCCTTCCACTTAACCAGATATTCAAAATACATCTTCCTCCTAGTCTTTTTTTCGATCCTCTGATCAATGATCTTTTCCATCTGTTGTTTTTGTGCTACATACATTTGTTTTTTCCACTGGATCTTCTTTTGATCTTCTGATCCCTCAGTGTCATCTTTCCTGTAATCATATAGGTATGAAACATTTAATATGGGTGATATTCCCACATCATCTAGTAGCTCAATCTCATAGGTGTTTGCATCAAAATTCTTCAAGATCTTACATGGTTCTATCTTCTTCATATTTAACTTGTTATATGTTCCCCTATGGAACCTTTCTTTTATGAGATGTGCTAGAACCTGATCTCCTACTTCAAATTGAATTTCTCTATGATGTTGATCAACTCTGTGTTTTTACTCCTGGCTAGAACTCTACAACTTTCCTCTAATATGTCTATGGAGCCTATGTATTTCTACAGCAAAATCTTCTTCTCTAGTGCTCCTGATCTCACCTCGTTCCAAGTCTCTCAACTCAGATACTCCCTTGGGTTTAATTCCATATAATATTTGGAATGTGATCATGTTTGGTGAGTCATTGTATGAAAATTCTATTTGTGACAGAATCTGATCCCACTGGTTATGGTGCTCAGTAACCAAATTCCTCAACAGGTTTCCCAAAATTTTGTTTACCACCTCAATATGTCCATCCATCTAAGGGTGATATGCTGAGTTGAAGGAAAAATATGTCCCCAACTTCTTCCACAGTGTTCTCCAAAAGTGTCCAAAAAATTTGTGTCTCTGTTCGAGACAATGCTTTTGGGTAGGCCGTGAAGTCTTACAACTTCCTTGAAAAAAAAAATTGCAACATGTGTTGCATCACTAGTCTTCTGGAATGGGATGAAGTGTGCCATATTTGAAAATCTATCCACCACCACAAATATGGAATCACATCCTCTTTGTTTTATTGGCAGTGCCAACACAAAATCCATGCTTATTGCATCCCAACGCCTCTCTGGTATTGGCAATGGTTAATACAATCCAATGTTCTTTCTTTTTCCATTTGCATGTTGGTAGATTCTACACCTGTTCACAAAATTTATCACTTATTTTCTCATACCTGGCAAATAGTATGAACTGATCAACTGTGCAATTTTTTAATCATGGCTGAAATGTCCAATCAATCCTCCACTATGCCTTTTCTTCAAAAGGTTATCCTTCATTGATCATTTTGGTATGCACAACTGATTGCCCTTGAAGAAAAATCCCTCTTGAATCATGTACTCTTCCCACTAGATTTTTTCTCTCAGCACAGGGTTTGCACATTCTTCATATACTTCTTTGAAATCTGTATCATCACAATACATGTCCTTAAGGTGATCAAACCCCAAGGTCTTCAACTGAACTTCCTGTAGAATCAAGAATCTCCTGCTTAATTCATCAACAACTTTGTTAGCATTCCCAATAATATGTTTTATGACAAAAGTAAAATTATTCATAAACTCAACCCATTTTGCATGCCTCTAATTCAATTTTTCTTATCTGGTTATGAATTGTAAATCCTAGTTATCTCTATACAAAACAAATTCTTGTGGGATAAGGTATTGTCTCCATTTATTCAAGGCTTGAATTATGGAATAAAATGCCTTATCATACATGGAGTATTTTCTCTTGGTATCATTCAACTTCTCACTGAAATAGGAAACATGTCTATTATCCTGACTCAAAACCACTCCAATTGCAACTCCACTTGCATCACATCTTACCTGAAATGTCTTTTCAAAATTGGGCAAGACCAGAATTGGTCGTTCTGTTATTTTCTCCTTCAGTATATTGAAGCTCCTCTCGGCCTCCTCTATCCATTTAAAAGACTTGTGCTTCTTCTTCACAGTATCAATCATTGGTGCACAAATTCCACTGGAGTGATGAGTCTCTGATGAACTTCCTATAGGAGATTTGTTAAGGTCCTAACTCGCACATAGGTAGATCAATGTATTCAGATGTAATAAAGGTCAATATTAATAATACCTTTCAATAAAATAGAATAAGGCGGATGTAAGAAGACCTAATAGAAGCTTTCGCTTCTAGAAGTAGGACAGAGGCCACAATAGAAGCTTTTTAAGCTAGAAGGATCTTCCCCTAGATACTTCTCTTAATAGACATGTTAGTGTATAGTAAGGGTTGATTGTGAAAACCCTAGATTGGAGATTATTATGTGAGCTACTTTCGGTGAGGTTTCCCCTCGAAGAGGCACAATGAACATTGCTTTCTGAATCAAAAGTGCTTTTCTATTGCTATTTTGTATATCATTTCCGTGTATTGTCAAGATTATGCTTTGGATATTTCTCTTTGTTATTACGCCATTTCTAGCATTTTATTTACATTACGCATATTTTATATATGGTATCTTGCAAATTGAGTATCGGAGCACTCATGGTAGAAATTGTGTGTAATTTTTTGGTAGAGGCGCGATATTCCAGTCTTTAAGCCCGCAATCGTGCGTTACATAAACCAGCGGTTGAGGAATTCATACCATGTAGGAAATACAAAGTGGTTCTTAAGCACATATATATTGGCCACCCTTAGCAACCCTGTTGGTACCCTTGCCGGTGGTAAAGCATCGGCTGGCTATTACAGAGATTAGCCTAGATTTCACGAAGCCCTCTTTAGATAAACCTATATAGGCCTACGGTTGCTATGATGTCACTGAGAACAACACCGGGAAGATACTCTCTAGTACACGGGTGTGAATTGAATGCAGTAAAGAGTGCAGGTCTATCCTCATAGTTAGTTCCTGTGAGATATTGGGCGAGGAAGTACTAGCATTGATTTACCATTATGTCGAGGCTATAACCTGGGGGCAAACCCTTGTCTTGTAGAACCCTTGAATACCTAACCCTTAAGGGGAACATAAACAAAGAAACATAAACAAATTAAATCGTGAGAGATATATTGACATGCATATGTGTTGTTCGGGTTGTTAAGTAAATACTCACAGTTCGGAATTTGGGGATTTCAACAACTGCATCATTCTTAGGACGAAAGCATAACCCAGCATTTGTAAAAAAATAAAAAAAAATCACGGAAAAATTTTTCACCATTATTTGAGACCTATTCCATTAGATTCATCTCTTCTCCCTTATCACTTTCATCCATATCATTTTTCTTTAAAAATTTCAACAATACAGCCAGCTGCCCCTTTTCGGTTCACCCATCATCATGTCCCATACCGGTAACCAAGAACTAGAGTCTGCTTCAACACCCTGCCAATGCGGTTTGCCAGGACCCAACAAGAAGTGCAACAAATCGGTGCTGCTACTATTGCCTCTCGTGATGCCTCCGTGAATGCCTCCGTCCAGACAGCAGTGAAGTCCGCAATGGCGGAATTCAAACACGAACTGACCACCCAGCTAGAATCTTTCTTTTCATCACTTTGCGCAAACTCAAGCTCTCTACCAATGAATCGATCTTTTCACGAGGCACATAAAAAGATTGAAGGTGGAACTTCTTCCCATTCCTTCAACCCCATCACTTTCAAAGAGACACATCTACGCCTTCCTCAGATTGGATGTAACCAAATTGATGGCTCAGACCCAGTTGGTCACTACGTCGTTATTTCTCTCTCTACAACATTCTGATTGAAGCTTGGCCAAACTAGGTATGGTGTTCTCCATCTAGATCAAAACGTGACAATGGTGGCAATGGAGAAAAACTTCCGTCAAAAGGGTATATTGCTTGGACCCAATTTGTTATTGAGATTTATGAACACTTGACCTTGACACCAACCATTTGGGCCATTTGACAAAATTGAAGCAATCGAGCCTGATCCGAGACATAGCTGCATTTGAGCGTCGGCTTTTCGAACAGAGGGCATGGTGATACTTTCTTTCGAGAATGTTTTGTAGTGGCCTCAAGGATGAGAGTCGGACCCATGTCCTCATGGCTAGACCCACAGTGGTGGAGGCTAATAAATGAGATAAAGAAGCACAACAAGTGTTTCCCTCTCAAAACCGTAAACCCTCATTTACCCCTCACCCTAAACCCGGTAAATCCAACTACTCCCTCCGCTCAACTAAAGATCCAAGAATTGACCGGGGCTGAAATGGATGAACGTCAACTCAAAGGCCCTACGGTTATGGTGATGACAAATATTTTCCCAGAATTACAAATGTAAGGAACAAAAGCTCTTTATGGCCATCTCTGAGGATATTCAAGGAAGAATATGTTGACAACCCCTTATGCCCGAGTCACGGTGCGACATAAACCCTCCTTCCTTGACCCTCCAGAAGTGGAACCAATCATTTCCTCAATGATCTCGCGGCTTCTCTACCCCAAACCCTCAAGCTAATTGGTTACATCAAGCACCCGAAGGTCATCATGCTTGGTTGATAGTGGCAACACCCACAATTTTATTCATGCGCGCGTGCCGAAACCCATTACTACATCCATGTTGTCAACAATTTCCAAATCATGATTGCCAATGGTGGTTCTATGAAATGTGGCGACAATGCTCGAAATAATAGTCTCAAATAGGTGACTACCACCTCAAATCCCATATGTTTGCTATTGACTTTGAAGTTTGCAACATTGTGGGTCATCGAATGGCTAAGAACGCGGGTCCCATTCTCATGGATTTTGGAACTTAACCATGCAATTTGACCAAGGAGGCCACAAATATAAATTTCAAGGCATCATTGGGGGTTCTCCTGAAATCATCGAGTTCCCTTCGCATGGAAAAATTGCTCAAAAAGGTCATTCGGTGTCATAGCCCAACTCCATGCCATACAAGCCACAAAGATCCCGCCCGTGACCCAAGACCTCCAAGACCTCCTATCTAAACGCTGTCAAGCAGTCTTTCCACTCAAGGACTCCCTATTTCAGCGATTGTCCATGATCATTCCATTCCCTTTTTCCCAGGAAGCCTTCCCCAATATTCGTCCATATTTCCACCCCTTTGCACAAAAAATGGAAATTGAAAAAATGGTCAGGGAACTCCTTACTTCTTGCCGGGAGTCATCCATCCTATTACGATCCCTTACTCCTCTCCATTTGTCGTAGTCTTGAAGAAGAAGGTTCTTGGAGAATGTGTCACGACTTCATGCTCTCCAACAAACTAACCATCAAAGATAAATTTCCCATTCTTGTCATTGATGACCTCTTGGATGAATTGAGTGGTGCCCAATTATTCACCAAACTTGATCTTCTCTCGGGCTATCACCGGATACATATGAAATATTACGACATTCCCAAGATGACCTTTTGCACTCATGAGGTGGCCACTCGAGGGATTTTGGTCATGCCCTTTGGTTTTGTATAGCAGCCCCCTCCACCTTCGGAACCTCATAGACCATGTCTTCCGCCCTTTTTTCTCCGTCATTTGTCTTAGTTTTCTTTGATGATATCCTCATATATGAAAGCGGAAAAACCATCTTACTCATGTGGATCAAGTTCTCATCCTACTCTCGGTCTGACTTTTCCTGAAAAATTCCAAATGTGATTTTGGTGCATCGAAGTAGAATACTTGGGTCATCTAGTGAGCAGGATAGGCGTGGTGGACAGAAAAATAGTGAAACTATGCAAGGTAGCCGCGCAAGACTCTCAAAGCTTGTGTGGATTTTTGGGCCTCACGGTATTATCATAGGATTCGTTAAGAACTATGGAAAGATTGCATCACCTCTGTGATACTCCTCAAAAGAAATCTTTCACTTGGACCCAGTGATTGCTCCAAACTTTCAAACCCAAAAGAGATGGCCATGCACCACTCTGGTCCTTCCCCTTCCCGATTTCAAAAATACTTTTGTGTTGTAATGTGATGCCTCGGAGAAAGGAATTGGCATTTCCTTATGCAAGAGAGAGGGTCGATATTTGGCCTTCACTAGAAAACAATACGAGAAAGAATCACAGGCAAACCCATTTATGAAAACAAAATGTTGGTGATTACGCATGCCGTTGAATTATGGTGTCCCTTATCTCTTGGGGCAATGATTCCAAATTAAGACCGACCATCGAAGCCTCAAGAACACTACGGAACAACGCATTTCTCAAGGAGAAATAAAAATGGGTGTCTAAGCTCTTTGGATATGATTGTGAGATCATTTGCAAGAAGGGAAAAAAAAATGTAAGTGGCGAATGCATTGTCCTGGATATATGAAGACAAGGATCCCTTTTCTCTTTCCTTCATTGTACCAAATTGGGTCCAAAATTTTGTGCACGGAATGGCTTCAAGACCCCAAAAGTTCATCTGATCCGTGGCTACTTGAGAACAAGGCTGGGAGCTCCCTAGGGTACTCATTGGCTCGAGGATGAGCTTGATGCAAAAGTGCTTGTATTTAAGTAAACAATCCAAGCTCAAATCCGCGGTACTTTATGAGCTTCATGATACACCCAGTGTGGCACTTAGGGTTCACCAAAACTTATGACCGAGTCAAAGCGTTCTTTTACGGGATGGTATGAAGCGGGGACATCCGTAATTTTGGCTGAATGGGGTATGTCAGCGCCAACAAGGGAGAAAGCGGTCAAATCTAAACACCCTCCAACAGCTTAGGTCCCACGCTGTTTGGAAGGATATCTCTATGGACTTTATTACAGGTTTACCCAATTGAGGGAATAAATCGATCATAATGGTAGTGGTGGATGCCTTTTCCAAGTATGCTCATTTTGTGCTCTTCAAAACCCATTCTTGCGTCCGGTGAAGACCAGAATTTTCATGGATGGTCTTCCAAGCTTCATGGCATGCAAAACTCTATCGTTTACGTCCCGAGACCCAACTTTCACAAAGCAATTTTTGGCAAGAGCTGTTTAAGCTACAAGGCACACAATTGCATCTCATTTCATCTTATCACCAGACCAGGATGGTCAAGCGAGGAAGTGAATCAACAAGTGTTGGAAACATAATAAAGAGGTGCTTTCTTGGCTGAAGAAACAACACTAGGTAAGGCTCAATGGATTTTACCACTAGCTAAATGGTGGTAATACATCTTACCATACAACCACTTTCATGACTCCTTTTAGGCCTGGTGTATGGACAAAATCCGCATCGGTTCTCTCATATACTTGGGTACCTCAGATCCGGCGGTTGACCAAGTACTTACGGTCAGAGGATATCGCCGTACCCTTAAAGATAACTTGGTCATGGCCCATAATAGAATAAAGCAGCAAGCAGATCAAGGTCCTCGAATGTCAATTTTTAAGGGGATCAGGTGTTTATGCATTTGCAACCATATAAGCAAACTTCCCTCAAGGCCAGCGATTAATGGGCTAGCACCCAAATTTTATGGCCCTTACCACGGTTCTCAGAGTGTGGGACAAGTCACATATCGATTATCTCACTTTATTCATTCGAAGCTACATCTGTTTTTCATGTTTCATGCTTGAAAATTGATTGGAACTAGGTGCAAATTCAAACCAACCTTCGAGTTAGTTGAAGAAGGATCCATTTGGCTACAACTAGAAGCGGTTTTGGATGGCGGAAGTCACGCATCGAGAGAACCATCAAAGGAAGTGCTAGTATAGTGGAATATATGACTCGGCCGGATACCACTTGGGGAATGACTACCATTACGCATTGGTTTCCATCTCAAGCCTTGAGGACCGGGTTGGTACAGAGCGGACATGGAGCTTGGATCCTAACCACACATGGGTAAATCAATGTATTTGAATGTAATAAGGTCAATATTAATAAGACCTTTCAATACAAAAGAATAAAGGCGGATGTAAAGAAGACCTAATAGAAGCTTCGCTTCTAGAAAAGAAGACCTAATAGAAGCTTCCGCTTCTAGAAGGATCTTCCTCTAGATGCTTCTCTTAATAGACATATTTAGTATAAATAAGGGTCGAGGGTATGAAAACCCTATCTTGGAGATTATTGTAACAGAGCACTGCTCGACTGGATGTTGCCCCCTCGAAGAGGCATGTGAACATTTCTTTCTTAATCAAAGTGCTTTTCTATTGCTATTTCGTATATCATTTCTATGTATTGTGAAGATTATGTTGGATATTTTACTATTATTCTGCCATTTCTAGCATTTTATTTCTATTCTGCATATTTTATATATCTGGTATCTTGCAATGTTGCTAATCCATGGAAGCTCCTTACCTCAAACATGCTCTTCAGTGACGCCCATTCTTTGATTTGTTTCACCTTCTCTGGATCCATCTTCAGTTCATTAGAAGAGATCACAAAACCCAAGTAAATGAGTTTTGTCTTCATAAAAGAAAACTTCTTCATATTTATCAACATCTTCTCCTACTATATCCACCTCATCACTAATGTTAGGTGCCTCAAATGATTATCTTTATTCCTACTAAAGATTAGTATATCATCCAGATATACAACCACAAACTTGACAATGAAATATTTTATTATTTCATTCATGAGCCTCATAAAAGTACTCGTGGCATTTGTTAAGACAAATGGCATAACAAGCCACTCATACAAACCTTCATTTGTATTAAAGGTTGTCTTACACTCATCACCTTCCCTCATTCTAATATGGTGATATCCACTTTTCAAATCTATTTTAGAAAATAAATTTGCTCCACTTAAACAGTCCATTAAATCATACATTATTGGTAAAGGGAATCTATACCTAATGGCGATCTTTTTAATGGATCTTAAGTCTGTACACATTCTCCATCTTCCATCCTTCTTTGGACTCAACACAGTTGGTACTGCGCATGGACTCAAGCTCTCTTTGACCAAACCCTTGTATAACATTTCTTGGGCATGGTTCTTCACTTCCTCATTCTCTCGAGGTGTCAATATGTATGATGCTTTGTTTGGCTGACTTGCTCCTGGTATCAAGTCAATATGGTGGCTGATACTTCTGATGGGTGGAAATGCGTCAGGAAACTCATCCACCACTATGTCAACAAAATTATCCAACAATTCCTAAACTTCTTCAGGCAAATCATCCATCAAAGTACTTGTAAGGATAACTTTGGGTTTCCTCACCACAACAAACTGCATCTCCTATTATTTCTTGACTTCTTTTAGGAGTTCCTTCCCGCTCATGAGAAGTATGATTTTGTTGGCTTCCTCCTTCACCTTCGTCTCCTCTATTGGAAACAACATGTGTGTTCTACCATTCTTCTCTAAGGTGTATGTATTCATCCTCCCATCATGAATGACATTCCTGTCAAAATGCCATGATCTTCCCAACAAAATATGGCATACATCCATGGGAATTACATCACACATAATTTCATGTCTATATACTCCTATCTTAAATTCAACCAAGCATTGTTTAGTAACCATTACCTGGTGTCCTTTCTGCAACCAAGAGACTTTGCATGGATTCAAATGTGCAGTTGTCTCCAGCTCCAATTTCTCCACCATCTCCATGGATACTAAGTTATCAGTGCTCCCACTATCAATTATCACCTTGCATACTTTGTCTTTAGTCTTGCAAGTTGTCATGAAGAGACTATTCCTCTGCACTGGATTTTCAACTTCTTCCTCTGGTTTTAAGAGAACTTTTCTCAACATCAGGGATCTTCCATCCTCTGCTCCTTTTTCTTCAACATCTCTTCTCTATGATTCTGAAATGTGAGCTTCACCTCCTCCTTATTTCTTTTTCTCAGGGCATTCCCAAGACATGTGTCCTATCTTTCCATAGACATAACATCTTACTTATCCTCCTCCTCTTCTTCCTCTTCCTCATCTTACATCATGCCGAGCTCATCTTGGATTTCATATATCAGGCCATTTATATAACTTGCAACATTTTCTTCATCTCTCTCTCTTTTTCTAGATCTGTTGTTCAACCTATAGAACTCCTCTGTGTACTCCTTAACTATCATCCCTTTTTGTCTTGGGTTCTGCATTTTTCTGAACAAATTGATCTGATAATTTTTGGGCATGAACTTCACCTTCAAATTGGCTACCATTGTGTCCTAGATCTTTATCTTTTGTTTGCCTTTGCTTCTTCTCTCAGCCTGCAATTCATCCCACAACAACACTGCATTTCCCTTTAGTCTAGTGGAATCATGTCTCACCCTTCTTTCCTCATCGATATCTTCATAGTCAAAATATTTGTCCATGGATATTATCCAATCCAATAGCTCTTCAGCATCTAAATTTCCTTCATACATTGGGAATTTTATCTTGGCTCTACCTCCCAATATAGAAACTACTCTCAACAAGCATTATTGGGAAACATCCTCTCCTACAGCTTCTCCGATGACATTCTCACCCACAAATTCTTCTCTCTCTACATCATTGATGTCTCCAGCATCAGGTTCTCGTCTCTGCACTGCCTCCATCACCTCTAATATTGAACAAAGTTCTCGCATCTCCCTTTCTACAAAGCGATTGGACATATGTGGTTCCACTCGTCTTCTTGGTGGCATTGTGTTTAATTTCCATCACACACAGAGTACAACTTCGAGTTCTTTTGTCTCCTTTATCTCCTTTACCTATTGTCTGCAAGAAAAATGTATTCTCTAATACCACTTGATGCAGACCCCCCTTCTCTCTTGAGGGTAGCACAACCTCCTGGTCTAGGATCGATCAAGAAACTGATTCTAATTGACTCTTAGGGTCTCTGTTAGAGTCCAAACCCACTTACATATGTCCTTTCTCCAAATATGCAGGTCGTATGAGACTCGCGGGCCCTCTCCTGAGCATTGTTCAAACCTCAATGCAAAACGAGTGCTAGATCTTCTTTGGCTAAGACCTTTCCTTTACGTGACCATGGTTGTGATGGATTGCCTAATGAAAAGGTGCATCATGACTTCACATATCGGGTCTTTGCATGTGAATCACCCCGACTCTCTCGACCTTTAAAATGTCAACAGGAGACTAGCACGTGCTAGCCCCTCTATTCTCCTTCACCGATGTGACCCTTCTCTATGCCCGTGGGACAATATTCTGAGTGTGTCGCAATTTTACGTATCGGGGAACTCCCGATGTGGTTCAACTCTATTCTCCTGGGGTTAGAACTCCCGATAATTCATATCTAATGGCCCCAATCCTCCCTCAATCTGACAGTTCAGATCAAATCGCGCTCACTCCTGACTCCTGAAATGTGGATATTTCGAAGTGCCAAATCAATGGCTCATGCTCCTTTGGATATGACGGCCACTACCAAGTCACAAACTTAGATTTAGTGAGTTCCCATAACTCTTACTTCTGATTTCCCGAGTTGCGAACTCTCGACAAAACTAGATCTATGGTTCAACTCCCTCCTCTGATCAATGGTTGTGATCAAATCGTAATTTCGTGATTCACGAGTTCTATAACTCTGCCTTTGAATTTTCTGGGTCGTGAATCAATGAAACATTGATCTATCACCACATTTCCCCCTTGACGAATGGTTCCGATGATTTCAAAATTTCATAACCCCACTTCCCTGGTATACTTTCAAGGCTTATCGTTAGTGCACTTTACCTTGATCAGGTGACTATGATTCTCTTGCGCTTAGACCGAACGGATGAGATCTTTCCCCCTCTACACTTGATCCTAATTCTCTAGACATTAATGGAATGGTCCAAATCTTTCCTTTTGATCTCACACTTTCTTCAGACTTAGAATATTTTTTGAAATATTCAAAGGCTTCGACAGTTATCCTTCCTGGGAGTCCATTTCTTGGATCTTGTCTAGACTTATGAAAAGCATTATCCCTTTTGATATTGGTCTCATGAAGACTTTGGATTCTCGTGCACTCCTTGTGTTTCAGGGATTTCGATAACTTAGATCCGAAAGATTTTTCGCCCTCCTGGCATTCTCCTTTTTTTGTTCTTCAACTTCTTGAAAAGTCACTTCGGCACTTAGTCGAATCTTGGATCTGTGCACTCCTTGCACCATATCTTTACTCAAGGTTCAAATTATTGCAGATGACTATTCACACCTTGCACCAGTCTCTTTGCACTCCTTGCAAAAGGAAAGTTTCGAGCTATCTCTTCTGAGCTTCGAAACCGAAACAGATTATGTCAACGCACTCCTTGCGTTCTGTGTGCACACCTTGCACCCCTCAACAAAAGAGAAATAATTGAAAATTATACTAGCATTCATAGTTCCATCTATTCATAACGAAATTCATTCATTCCTTCATGAAACACAATAATAGGGAATTGCAAACAATTTCCACACCATTCATTGGGTCAATTTTCCTCTATTATCTTCATTCAAAAGAAAAAAATGGTTACAACTATAAAACAACAAAAAAAATTCAGAAATTCCATACTAATCTTGCAGCTAGCCTCATTTGGGCATACATAAGCTTTATTTATCTTAGAGGGTTCTTAGGGTTCCCCCTAACTACTTGTCTACAGAAAAACCTATTCTATCAACTATCCTAGTCCAGTTGCATTCTAGAGCCGGAGTGGAAACTCTGACTTCTCTTGTGATCGCTCAAGCGTGCCTCAAAAGATTTTTTCGACATTGAGTTAAGGCGTACTTTAAAATATATGTTGCAAATTCCAGCATTGAGATTCTGTACAGACTCTCAGACGCTGATAGGTCCTGCTCTGTATGCTTGCCAGCAATTCTCCTGCATCACAAAACCTTGTCTCCTGCATTCTCGTTTCAAAGTTAGTACATTTTTTTTCCTGTTAAGAATTTGGGAATTTTGACACTACACTATTATTCAGATCGGAGTATAACTCTACAGGAGTAAAAAAACATGTTTGGGGTCTTTCGACAACCTTATTTGAGACCTATCTCATTTGATCACAGTGATGCCTATCATTTTTTATCATTTTCTTTTCTATGGTATCGACCCCCTTCCTGACACCTCTACTTGGGACCTATCCCATTGGACTCCTCTTTTCATCTTTATCTTAGTGATACCTATAATTTTTCATGGACCCACCTACCCTTTTCAAACACCTTTCTTTCCCACCTTTTCCTCTATTTTCCCCTCAGCATGGCCAACACTCTCAACCAATACCTTGAAAACTGCATCACTACCCACATAGAGTCCAAAATGGACTACATGAAAGAGGAAATGAAGAAGGACATTAGTTCCCACCTTGTCAGTAAGCTTTCATCCCACCTTGACTCTCAACTTTACTCATTTTTTGCCAAGGTCCTAGAAAAACTTCCAATTCTTGGAATCCATTCCTCATCTAAACAATATTCTAACCCTAAAGGTACAACTTATTCCAATTCCCAATAGTTTTAGTCCAACCCTTTTCATGGTGATTTTCATCTTCCACAAGTGGAGGTCAATAGATTTGATGGCCTAGATCCCACTGGTTGGGTCAGTAAAATGGAATATTACTTCTCCTTGCATGGAATCACATATGACTTGGCCAAAATTCGTTATAGTGTCCTCTATTTGGATACTGAACATTGGCAATGTTGTCTATGGCATCGAAAATCATGCCAAGGATATGTTTCTTGGACACATTTTGTGGCCGAACTTTATGGATGCTTTGAAAATGGCACACAGTTCCTAGGTCGTTTGACCAAATTGAAACAATCAGGTACTATCGAAGAGTTTATCACTACATTTGAGCAATTGTATTTCAAAACAGAGGGCATGTTGGATATTTTTTTCCGATAATTCTTTATCAATGGCCTCAAGGATGAAATATGAGCCAAAGTCCTAATGACTCACCCCTTGACTTGGTTGGAAGATACTCAATGGTCCAAGAAATCACACCAGGTTGTTTTTCCCCAACACCACAAACCTTCTTTTCCTCCTCACCCTATCCCTCCCACTCCTTCCCCTCATCCCACCCCTCTGAATATCGAAAAATTAACCTGAAAAAAAATGGTTGAACACCAACTCAAGGGTATTTTCTATAATTTTAATGAAAAATATTTTTCAGGGCACAAGTGTAAGGAACATAAGTTGTTTATGGACATCTCTGAGGATGTTTCTAACAAAGAGGCTGATATTTATCCTATAGTAGAGCTACCTGATCCAACTACTCTGACTCCACCATTTTATCCACCAAAATTTTAACCAGTAATTTCATTGAATGCACTCACTATATTCTCTACTCCCCAAACCCTCCAGATGATTGGCTACATTAAAAATCAGAAGGTCATCACCCTAATTGAAAATGGTAGAACTCATAATTTTATTCATCGTTGCATTTATCAACAAACCCATTGCTATATCCATGCATTCAACAATTTTGAAATCATGACTTCCAATGGAGGTTCCATGAAATGTGGGGGGCGTAGTGAAAATGTGCATCTCTGAATTTGGCAGTACAAACTAAAATATCATATGTTCACCATTGACATGGGTGGTTGTGACATTGTGTTAGGTGCATAATGGTTACACACTCTAGGTTCCATCCTCATGGATTTTAAGGAATTAACCATGAAATTTCAACAAGATGACCAACAATATAAGTTCCAAGGAATTACAACAATATCCTTTGATATCATCAGTTCCCATCGAATGGAAAAGATCCTCAAATAAATGAATTCAGACATTATTTCCCAACTCCATGTCATTCAAGTAGTCGAGACACCATCTGTGCATACTAACCTCCAATACATACTCTCCAAACACCAAACTATTTTTTCCACTCCCCATGGACATCCCTATTCCCATGGTGTTGATGATCATTCCATTCCTCTAGTTTTGGGGAATATTGTTGGACATAGTTTCATTAATGTGTTGTCATTTATTTCAAACAATATGACAACATGTAGAAATTAAAAGTTGTGAGGAGGTTACACTTCGGGGAATCTCACTTCAGAATAACTGGGAAGTGGAGAAATCGAATTACCCGAAGTCCCAAAGGCCAAAGTTCTGAAGTCACTCTCAACCATCGATATGAGATACATTTTGGAAAGTATCCTGACTGTTAGATCAAGGAGAATAATATGTGCCACATTAGGAGATCTACATCAGTAGACCACATCAAATAGGACATAGTCAGATAATGACAAGTGTGAATATGAAATCATCATTTCAAGTACATGTAAATCACTATTATGAGTGACACGTGCCAGCCACTCGGCCTGTGCCACATCATCAAGTGACATCAGCAAGTTACATCACTCTGGGAGTTTTACTTTTGGAGTTTCTCCACCAGCAAAATCCCAGAGTCCCAAAGTTCTGAAATGAACGAGAATCGTCCATTCAATTGTTGATCGAGTCCTGACCAACTATTTACTCGAAAGGCCTCTGATAATCCTCGATCATACATCTAAATGGAGGATTGAATATTGATCGTTCAACATGTTTCGATGAAATCTGATTCGGTAGATTTCAAAGGTTGGAAAGTCCTGAAGTCCCAAAGGACGGATTACCGAAGAACATAGTCCCATCATTGAACATATGGGGGCTAAAAATAAAAGGGAGAAGGTAGAAGGAATTTCTTAAATTAATAAGCATGTGGTTCTTCACCTGTGGTCACATGTAAATGGTTAGAAGGAAGCGCCTTTGTAGAAATCGGTTTCTTCACTATTTGCAGAGACATATAATCAAGTTAAAAAGAAATCAATCCATACCTGTGATCGATTTGTGAATGACACAGTCACTAAGTTAAAATAGTTAAAGAATAATGTTTGAATAATCATAGTGGTTATTTTTACTATTAAAATGAAGAGGTGCGATGGTATAAACAAAGGGACACAATGTTTCATATCTCACACTAGTTGGAAGAATATATAAATGAGGAGTGATGAGAAGAAAGTGTCTCTACAGGCCATATGAGAAGATAAAAAACAAAAGAAGATTCCAGGAAGTAAAGAGGAAGATACTTATGCACTGAGGGTGGAAGGGAGGAGCATGGAAAGATTCATATCCTTACTTAGCAAATTGTAAAAGATAAGCGAGTTGGAGCTTCTTAGGGTTGGTGCCCTAAATACAAGGGAGTTGGTGCTTCCTAGGTTTCGTTCCCTAAATACAAGGGAGTTGGTGTTTCCTAGGGTTGGTGCCCTAAATAAAGGGAGTTGGTGCTTCCTAGCGTTGGTTCCCTAAAGACAAGGGAGTTGGTGCTTCCTATGGTTGGTTCCCTAAATAAGGGGATTTGTGTCTGCTAAAGTT
>SNQJ01S0005864.1:436775-456401 GCA_010110895.2 Picea sitchensis | reverse complement strand
TTATTATTTTATTGATTAACACAATGAATCAACAATGAATTTTATGTAAAATCGATTATATAAATATATTTAACATCAATTACAAGGTTTTATAAAGAATAGTGAATGACACCAATCCTCTTTAGAGAACCAACTATAGAAGACACCAATCCCCTTCTTCAAGGCACCAACCCTAGGAAGCACCAACTCCCTCGTCTTTAGGGAACCAACCCTAGGAAGCACCAACTCCCTTTATTTAGGGAACCAACCCTAGGAAGCACCAAATCCCTTGTATTTAGGGCACCAACCCTAGGAAGAACCAACTCCCTTGTATTTAGGGCACCAACCCTAAGAAGCTCCAACTCCCTTATGTTTTACAATTTTCTTAGTAAGGATATAAATCCTTCCATGCTCCTCCCTTCCACCTTCACTGCATAAGTATCTTCTGCTTTACCTCTTGGAATCTGCTTCTGTTTTTTATCTTCTGATACGGACTGCAAAGACACTTTATTCTCATCACTCCTTGTCGTTTATATACTCTTCCAACTAGTGTGAGCTATGAAACATTGTGTCCCTTTGTTTGGAAAATCACACCTCTTCATTTTAACAGTAAAAATAATCACTATTATTATTCAAACATTATTGTTTAATTATTTTAACTTAGTAACTGTGGCTTTCACAAATCAATCACAGGTATGGATCGATTTCTTTTTAACTCGATTCCATGTCTCTGCAAATAGTGTAGAAACCGAGTTCCACAGAGGCACTTCCTTCAGACCATTTATATGTGACCACAAGTGCAGAACCACATGCTTATTAATTTAAGAACTTCCTTATACTTTAACCCTTTTCCTTTTAGCCCCCATAAGTCCAATGATGGGACCGTGTTCTTCGATACTTCATCCTTCGGGACTTCAGGACTTTGCAACCTTTGAAATCTCCCGAATCAGATTTCTCTGAAACAGATTGGATGGTCAATATTCCATCCTCTGTTTATATGTATGATCCAGTATTATGAGAGGCCTTTCAAATAAATCATCGATCAAGACTTGATCAACAATTGAATGGAAAATTCTCTTTCATTTCGGAACTTCGGGACTCTGGGTTTTTTCTGGTGGCGAAACTCCCGAAGTAAAACTCCCAGAGTGTCGTAACTTGCTGATGTCACTTGATGATGAGGCATGGGCCAAGTAGATGCCATGTGTCACTCAGATTCATGATTTACAGGTACCTGAAATCCATATTTCATCTTGACACTTGTCATTATATGACTATGTCCTTGCTGACATGGTCTGCTAACATAGATCTCCTCATGTGGCACATATTCTTCTCCTTGATCTAATGGTTAGGATACTTCCCAAAATGTATCTCAGATTGACGACTGAGAGTTAATTCAGAACTTCAGCCTTCAAGACTTCGGGTAATTCGATTTCTCTACTTCCCATTCCTTCCGAAGTGAGATTCCCTGAAGTGTAACCTCCTCACAACTTTTAATATCTGCATACTGTCATATTGTTTGACATCAATGACAACACATTAATGACACTATCTCCAACAATTTCCCCCTTTGTCATTGATAGAAACACATCAACTTCATACACAATCTCCCCCTGTGATGATGCTTCTCTCCTCTGAAGTTACTCTCCCCCTTTGATGTCAATGGCAAAGGATTTCTCCTCCTATGATCTATTTGTCTATATGTTGCTGATTAATATCTGAACTCTGGTAACGCCCCCTGAAATCATGGTGTACCTGCCATAACTGAATGACTCCCCCTGTCAATATTCTCTCTCTACTTCTAAATTCTCTTCCCCTTTGTTCTGAAGGGGTAGTTTTGCTTGACAAGATCTATTCCCTTGTCATTTTTACAAGATGCCATGTATACTACTGTCTATGAAATTTTGTTTTCCAGTCTTTTCATTTTCAGATTTGTACTCAACCTATCTTTCATCATCACCTCACTACTGGAGAAGTTTCCATTCATTCCATTTCTTGCTCACATAGTAACTTCCATTTAGGGTTTTGTCCACTTGTAACCATTATGAGACCAATACATAACCTCCACCATTCCTGGGTAGATAAAGAGATGCAATAAACTATGTCAGATATTGCATAGAGTTATATAATTAAACCATGATTCTTTCGATGATCCTATTCATTTTTATGTGCTTCAATGCTCATAGGAGCATCAACAGAAATGGATTTTATCTCTTCCCTAAATTCTTCTTCCCTTCTTTGTTTTTAATTTTTATTTGAGAAGGAGATTCAATGTACCGTTAAAATAGATTTGAAAACTTTCTAAGATAACAATCACTCAATTCTTCTTGTTGTTATACTATTGGAGATCCATCGTCAACATCACTATTATGTGCACTAGAATCTTATTTATCCTTGTCTTGAGAATATTCCTCTATTAATTTCCATTTGTTGGGTAATGGATATTCTTCTTGTATGCCATTATCAAGTTTTGCAGTTGTGTCGGATTTTTCTTTAGGAGTTTTCATATTTTGAGTTTGATCTACTTTATATACTTAGCTTTGATTATTATATTCCTTATTATAATTTTTACCCACCAATTTCCTATTATTAACTTCACAGGAGCAATATTTTCATCATCTTTCTTGTTTGGTACTTCAGATTTTCTTTTCCATGTCTTCTTATTCTATTTGTTAGGGTTTCCTATTTTTAGGGATTGCATTGGTAATCTACATTCTTTGGCTTTATGACCATATTGTTGCATTTTTCACATGAGTTGTAGTAAATGAGTTGTAGTTTCTCTTAGTTTCTCTTCTCTGTATTGTACCTACTGTTCTTATATCTATAGACAACTCTATTATTGTATTTTCCATAAGCTTTGAAGTGTACTTCCTTATGTCCAAAATTATTGCAAGAGTAACAAAATCCAATGAATAGATATTTATTAAGGGGATTGTTTCTGGTGATTGTATTCTTCCTGTAATTTATTACTTTAGTAAGGAATTTTGATTTATGTTTATGTGGAACAATGTTCAATGGCATCATATTTTCCTTATTATCTTCTCTTCCTAAGGGTCCCTTTAGAGCATCTGCATAACTAATTGGTCTTTTAACAGATCCTTGTGATGTAGAAGTTGAGTTTTGGGTGTATCCAAAACCAATCTTGTTGTTTGGTGACCTTTGTCTACTGAGGATTTCATCCAAGATCTTTGAACTATTTACAAATTTTGATCTCTTCTTTTCTTTCTCAAGTTCACCTTTTAGCAGCTTGATCTCAACTTCTAGTAACTTACATGCTTGTTTTTTATCACTAAGTGGTTTTAAAATGATTTCATCAATTTTATTAGCTTCCAGGAGTTGGGACTTCAAATCACTGATGGTCTGTTCTGACTCCTTGATGGTTTTGGAAACTTCCCTCTTGCTTGATTTAGTAGCTTCTTTAATCTCTAGAAGATCTCTTCTTAGTACCATGTTTTGTTTTTTAGTTTTTCCTAGTTCTTCAATTACACTAAGGATTTATTCTTCAAAGTTCCCTTCTTTTTCATCTTTTGAATGTTTATCATCTTGATTTTTCATTCCAATAAACATAAGCTATGAATCTTCATATTCACTTATGTATGAAGAGTTAATATATTCTTTAGAGTAGAAGTTTTTATTTTTCTTATAAAATTTCTTCTTGTGTTGGTTTTCTTGGTTGTGAACTTCTTCATCATTTTCCTTTTGTATGGGATAGGGACATTTGTTTTCAAAGTGTCCAATTCTTCCACAGTTGAAACATTTGAAAGGTAACTTTCCTTTATATATTCCAAATCCTTTCTAGAGTTTCTTTATAAAGTTCGCATCTTCTACATCTGATATATCTGATAACTTATCATTGGTATTTTTCTCTTTCCTTATCTTTGTCTTAGATTCTTTAAAGGATGTTTCATTTTTTGATGATTTATCATTTCCTGTTCTCATTTCATATGCTGTAAAAATTCCATGGAGCTGATCAATCGTGAGTGTGCTTAGATCAGTTCTATCTTCAATTGTAGAAATCTTTGCATCATATCTCATAGGTAATGATCTTAGTAATTTTTTCACAATAGGTTTATCTGTAATTTCTTCTCCTTCCGCTCTGATTGAGTTAACCACTTCATCTGCCCTATGAAAGTACTCAACAATATTTTCTTCTTCTTTCATTTTTAGATTTTTAAACTGAGTTCTATAGGTCTATGGTTTGGATTCCTTGAATTTTTCATGTACATCATATACAACTTCCAACTTTTCCCATATTTCTTTGGCTGATTTACAATGCATAACCTTCACACATATAGAATTACTCAACCCTCCTAGAATTCCATTAACTTCTCTTGAGTTGTAATTACAGTTTTTCTTTCCTGCAACGTCTTTGGGTGGAGTGGTTGGTGTAGTGTAACCATATTCAACAGATTTCTAGAGATGAAAAACAAGAGCCAATAGGAATTTTTTCATTCTTATTTTCTATAGAGCATGGTCGTCTCCATTGAACAATGGTGCTTTGTTGTTAGAAATTCCCTCTTGTTGATCCATCTTCAGGATCTACCTTTTAGTTGTTAGACTGTGTTGAAGGCACCTTCTCTGATACCAATTGTTAAAAGTGGTAATATTGATTCACCCCCCACCCTCTAAGTATTTCAAGAAATATTCCTCCCAATGTTCACCCATATCATCATCCCTTTTCCCAAAATAATGAAATTGAGAAAATTATTTAAGAATTGTTAGAGATGCATGTCATCCACCATAATACCATCCCCTATTCTTATCTTTTGTTCATGGTCCTCAAGAAATAAGGTAGGTGGTGCATTTGTCTTGAATTTCATTCCCTCAACATACTGACCATGAAAGGCAAGTTTCCCATTCCCACCATTGATGATTTGTTGGATGAATTGAGTGGTGCTCAATACTTTAGTCAACTTGATATTCATTTTGGCTACCACCAGATATATATGAAATAGGTTGACATTCCCAAGACTGCATTTCAAAATCACGAGGGCCAATATGAATTCTTGGTCATGCCCTTTGGCTTATGTAATGCCCCCTCCAAATTCGCAAGACTCATGAATAATTTCTTCCATCCTTTTCTTCATGATTTTGTCTTAGTTTTGTTTGATGATATTCACATCTATAGTAAAACATGGACAAACCATCTTTCCCATGTGGATCAAGTTCTCCAACTCCTTTCTTAGCACCAAATTTTCCTCAAACAATCTAAATGTTCCTTTGGCACCTCATAACTGGAGTATTTGGGTTATATTGTTGGCAAGGATGGTGTAAGAATAGATCCTAGACAAATTGAATCTATGCAGGATTGGCCTTTCCCCAAAACTCTCATATATAGCATGGTTTTCTAGGTTTAACGGGCTATTATTGCAAATTTGTTAAGAATTATGAAAAAATTATAACACCTCTCACTTCTCTCCTAAAAATAATTCTTTCACTTGGACTCCAGCAGTTGATCAATACTTCCAATGCTTTGAAAGAGGCTATGTACACAATTATTGTCCTGGCCCTTCCCAACTTCAAGGAGAATTTTGTCCTAGAATGTGATTCTTTCGGGAAAGGAATTGTAGCATTTATCATGCAAGAAAGACAGTTGGTGGTATTCAATAGAAAACACCTTTTAGAGTGCCATTCGTTCCAATCTATCTATGAAAAGGAAATGTTGGCTATTATGGATTACGTGGATATCTGGTGTCCTTATCTATTGGGCCAACGATTACAAATTAAAACATATCATCAGATCCTCAATCATTTTATGGAACAACAAATTTCCTCGAAGGGCCTTCCTCTAGAAATATCTTTAGAAGATAAAATTAGTATAAATAATAGTATGAGACATGAGAAGTTTTTTCTTCAGAATTATTGTAATAAAGAGATTCTCTATTGGGGGTTTCCCCCTCAAATATGCAAGTGAACATTGTTTCCTATCAATAAAGGTATTATTTTGGTCCTATGGTTTCATATATTGTGTTGTTCTGCTATTATCCTTTGCAAAAAAAATAAAAAAATCTATTATAATAGAGCTAGTACCTTACAACCTCTCTCACATACAGACTGCCTCTTCACACTTCATTTACCATGAACCTTCAAGACTTAACTCACTTCCTTTCGCATAATCATCCTACACACCTCAAAAATTATTTGGGAATTGTTGTTTATAGAATCCATCCTCTCCTAGATTTTCCCACATATAAAAAATATTCATGATCAATAGGTCAACTCTAGATCCTTAATTTATCCATTAAATTGGGGTTCTAAAATATTTTAAAACCACCACAAAATCCTTTGGTTTGACACACAATCTTCTCATATCCTGATCTTAATGCTCAAAACATCTTGAATCATTTCATTGAAATAATCGTGGTCATCGATATATTCTATAGAACAAAATAGAAACCTCATTGCTCAACAATAATTCAATATTTCCTCGGATAAAATCTTGACCATCAATCTTATTCTTGTCAATGAAACATGCAACATGACTTTAGTTCTGAGAAACCTTCAGATCAATCTCAAGACAAATCTCAACTATTGATCTCATTCCCTATATATCAGATCACTAGTCCACCAGGCTCACCAGGTCCCCAGCCTACCAGGCCCTCTAGGTATCATCCCATTGCCCCCCAGATCTTTAGTGCGATTGTGCTCCTCCATTCTTCCATTATATGATATATCTATACTTACATTGTCCAAACTTTTTGTGACTTTTGGCCTAGTTACAATGCAACATGTTGCACTACTACATGGAAAACAACATGGAATCAGTCACTGACAATAATTTTGTTCAATGTCGACACCACATGGATTGGTTTCACATGTGATGGATGACATGACGTGGCTGCTACATGGTGTTGACATGGTATCTCCATTGAATTGATTGGGTCGATTTTCTATCAACCCATTAGGCCTTTAGGGTATCACCCCATCGAACCCTTGGGGTATATACAATGCAATTATTTTCACCCTTCCAATATTTGGTATCAAACCATGCCCGCAAAATTGCATTATTGGGCCACCAGGCCACCAAGATTTCAGCAATGTACTATTCCTTCAATCCTACAATATCTGATATGTCGGTGTACACATGGTATCCACATGGAATATTGTACTCATGTGGAAGGAGATGTGGTTTTTGTGGCATTCGAGCTAAACCAACAAGTATCAATCCACCAGGCCCCCAGGAAATTCACTTCTCTTACATTTTGATTTCTCCTGATATGCCAATATCAGATATGGCAATATCATACCACCGAGGCACTGAGATACTGAACCATAGGGAAATCAACCCACTGGGCCCCCGAAACTTTAACACTATGCTCTTCACATGATATTTGATACGTCAACATCTCAATCATTTGATCTTTGTTATAACCCTAATTTGCAGACATACTTACCTGGCATCAGGCCATCTCAGACTCCTTATTTTCCAAAATACTAATGAACAACTCTTTTTAAAAACCCCCTTTATAAAGGCCCACATGACCTACTCCATTATTTCACGTGTGTACATGATAGCTACCCCAATATAGCTCGTGTGTACCTACAAAAGCATGGAAAAAGGAAAGTTGTTGATGGAACACACAGGTTTGGGAAAGTTAACTAAACTTTTCGGCCATGCATGGCCAGTCATTTGACCAAATACCTAGCTCCTTATAGCTTATAAAAGAAGGGGTAAGGGTCCCATTCGAAGGAGGAAAATCATAGTAAAGAGACTATACCTGATTGAGCATTCCCCTTGTCCCAACCTTTAGCCATCCTTGTGCACAGAGAAGTATAAAGCAAAGCAGTTGGAGGACAGTTGAAGAGAAGCCCAGGACCAGTTTCAAGGAGTAGTGCCAACCACATATTGTAAGTTTACTCTTGTGAATATTAATATAAAAAGGAATACATTTCCCATCCCACCATATCATGTGTTCAAGTTGAATGTTTATTTCATGATATTGTCACTACTAACCCAACAATTAGTATATAAAATGCATGTTCACAACTTTTTGTTTGTTCCTGAGTGAATGCAGGTCAACTTTGGGAGGAGGCTTGCAATCAAAGAGAGAGAGAAAGAAAAGGGATCGACATCAAATGAAGGACTTAAGGTAGAGTTATTGAAACTCATTTACACCTTTGTATTGCATGAATGTGGGGTTATGTGTTGGGAGAATAGGAAAGAGTAGAGGCCTTTGAAATGGTCATTTTATGCATGCATGATTAGATCCCTTAAATGCTAAGTCCGTAGGAGGGATTCACACCCACAAAGGAATTGGCGACCATACTGGGGATCTCTAGGGTTTCTGGGAGTCTTTTTGGGTATTTTTAAAAATTGGTTTCATTACTTATTTTTAGAGTTTCTGCAAAACTCTGAGCTAGTAGGGATTTTGGTGTTCCATACCAGTTCTTCCTGCTTACTTTTCTTGGCTTCATTTTATTTTACGGGAGGTACATGTGGCCTATAAAAGGCTTGCATGCATGTACATGTGCCCAACCTTCACACATACTGCATGGACACACTAGCTGATGAAGTGACAGTAGCGTGGTTAAATTCATAATTTTTTTACTAAAGAGGTAGTCATCCTCTTCCCTGTTAGAAGTGATCCTTCTCGGGGGTTTTCTGAAAAATCATTCTGGTCTCTGTTTTTGCAATTTGTAGCTTAGTTACCACTTCAAATTGTTTCTTTTCTATGAAATTTTCCTTGGATTGTTTTTTTCTTTTTTGACGAAGTAAGTTTTTTATTCTTCAAGAGATTTTGGTTCTCAATACCAGTGGTCTCTGCCAGTGTTTGATTTCTTATCTTTTCATTTTTTTTGAAGAGTTTCAGAAGTACACATGATCTGCGTAAGGTATTCATGCATGTACATGCGCCCTGAATTTACATAGCTCACGTGCACACGCTCGTTGTTGAACTTTTTGCAATGTGTTGGTGGAGAAATTTTATTGTTTGAGGAGAGGTGGTCATCCTTTTCTTTGACAAGAGTTTATACCTCTCAACTTTTTTTGGTCTTTTTCATAGCGGTCAGTAACTTAGGTTTGATCATAGCAATAGCTTTCTTTTTCATTAATAAGTTTTCCTCAAAATTTTCCTTTTATAGGGTTCTTAGACAAGTGTGAGAGTTCATTTTAATCTTCTTGTGTGTTATTTTTAAGGTGACTCTTTGCGATCTACACTTAGGCCAGAAGTTTTCTTGGTCTTTACTTGTCGATATTTTTCCTTTTTGCTTTGTGAGATTTCAAATAAAAAAAAATCTTGTATTTCTTTGATTGGTTAAGTAGTTATTGGTCTGCATTTATAACCAGGAAAAGTTTTTTCTTTCATAAGTTCTTGGATGTTTAATTAGGACAATAAGTAGCTCATAGTCAAGAGAAATCATGTTTTGAGTTTGTTGTTAAAATATCTTAGGAAATTTTATTTTGAAAAGTTGGTTAAAGAGTTTAAAAAGAGAAAATCTGAATTTGTCAAGAAAAAGTTATTTTGTTTCCATCATTATGTTTATCTTTCTTTTCATCTCTCAAAACATCACTGGTTTCACTTTCATAACCTTTGACTTAAGACAAGCCATAAAAAATTAACGATTAATTAAAATAAACTAGACTTTATGTTTGTAGGGTCCATCAATTAGTCTAGGCTAGAGACTTGATTTAGGTTGGAGAGGAAACTCTTCAAGGGTGCAAAACATACATAAGAGTCTGTGCTAGGGAGTGTTAAAAGTCTAGTATCATGAAAGTTATACGGGACCCCCCTCTAACACAGGGGTTAAACACAAGGTCACATGCGGAAAGGTAGCGAAGATAACCCCTCCAAAGCCGGACCAATCGTAGTGGAGAACACATATAGAGGGCTTGTCTTGGGATTCCGTCGATTTCATTTGCCACAGAGCTTCGTGGGTATCGAATCCGTTCAAGGTCCTCAGTTTTCTTCCAGACAACTTGCTTTCGATACCCTTGACAATTTTCGAGCTCGATACCCTACTCATTGTGTTCTACCCGACTGTCAACTGTACCCGCCTGGTGACTGTTCTTGCGTTGGCAACCTAGTTGCCTATCTTTCTTAGAGACATACACAGGTGACTGTGGCAGTATATCATAGTACCTAGGACAAACATCGGGCCATGCTTTGTAGAGTATACCTGGAGGGTTATTCCATGTTCAAGTTGCACTTGCACCAGTAAGTTTCTCTAGTGTTGGTTGTTGTAACTGTTCTTCCAACTAGTTTAGTGTTTGCTTGTTTTATCTTGTAGGTTCTTTTTTTCTAGTGTATGTTGTTCTTAAATGAATAGAAATCCCTATTGTGTATTTGATATTCTCACACAGTGGAGGATCACGATCTCTGCCAGTCATGAAGGTTTCTTGGCTTGTCGTCAGTTACACTAGAGCCACCCCCGCCACCACTAAGGCGAAAGCTTGACCAACAAGGGTTGTTTGAAGCGACCGGGTCATAGGAAACTATGCCCAAACAACATCCGGAGGAACCAACTATTTTGAACCTTGGAGCGGAAGCTCTCGGTCCACCCAAAACTCCAACCACTGATCTTTTGATGCCCATCATTGTACAAATTTATTGTTATGGGCGCCAGACAGTGTCACACATAGCAATGGAAACAAATGTTGCCACTTCTTCTAGGAATCCTTCTATTCCCACTACGACTTTCACCACAGGGGGTGTTCCACCTGCTAACCCACCGTCGCTGGTCCAAGCCACCATGGTCTTGACTTCCTCTACCTCGAGAAGTGGTTTGATCCTTTATTTGGTGATGTCCACTACTCCTTTAACACAGAGTGCGGCAGACCCTCTATTCTCATATGGGATGCCTAGCATAGGTACAAGACCTGTACTATCCTTCTCCACTTTACAGACTTTAGATCTGGGGGTAGGAATCTCTAACGCTCCTCTACAAGGGTCCATGGGGGGCACTTCAATTCCCTTTAACGCTTTCCCTTATGGGGGAGGTCATATACCTCCTTCATCCCCTTCACTCGACAGTACCCACCAGCAATCCACCGAGCCAAACACACACCATAGTTCACTTGGAGTAGGGAGTCAAGGACCACCTTCTCATAATATGTCGGTAGGGTCGACACTGTTTTCTTTGTTCGGTGCGTTTGGTAACAACGCTTTCTCGTCAACTGCTTTCCCGACTTCGGGTAACCCCAGTTATGGCCAACCTAATCCTATGTAGGGTATTATTCCTACACAGGGGGAAAACCCAGAAACTTCTTCCACATCAGGACCTTGGAATTCTTGGATAGGATCAATTCCCTCATCAGGATTGCCGATCTAGGGAAATTATTTTCACAACCAATGGAACCCTGGGCAAGGTACAATACCTATGCCCATGGGATCAGCATGGGGCAACCCTTCCCAAAGTCCTCTGAATGTAATGCATACCCAACCATCTATGTCCTATTTTGGGAATCATCCAATGATGTCTCCTCAAACGAAAAATCTGTACACTGGTCATGGCCATGGTTTTTACCAGAACTCCGGCCAGTAACCCAACTTTCCCTGACAATCTGCTGCCAGTCAAACTCCAGGCCCCTTTTTCCATGGTTATCATCAACAACAACCAAAAATACCTTTCTTGGAAACCTTACATTTTCCAGACTTGACAAGGTTGTTGAATGACCCCATCTATCACGATCCACATTGGCCCCCTATGCCGATGAAATTGCCTTCGGACATACCAAAGTTCGAATCCAAGCCTAACGAAGATCCAGGGGATCATGTGACCACCTTCCATGTTTGGTGCTCGTCTAATTCATTGAAAGTCGACTCCATACAATTGCGATTGTTTCAACGCACTCTCATTGGGAGTGCTACAAAATGCCACATCGAGCTCGACCGCTCGAGATATTATTCCTTTGGAAAATTGGCAATGGAATTCCTAAACCATTTCCAATTACCTATGAGATACAATGCCAACACATAATTGCTGGCCAATTTCGAACAGAAAAAATTGGACCATAGCTCTAATCACATCTGAGAATGGAGACGCTGAAAGAGTTTGATTAAGGTACCAGTCCCACCAACATTCCTTCTTAAGTGGTTCCTTAAGTCTTTGGTCCCACAGCTATCAAAAGCCATCACAATGTCGGGAGTGTGCAATCGACAAATCCATCATGATGACAGTGTGCAATACTCTTGATGCCATCATGAGAGCTCAACAGCTTGAGCTAGTAGCCTGATGGAAAGAAAAAAAAATGTAAAAAGGGTAAGGGGGATAAGAAACCCACTAATAATGCTGGCGGGGGAAACACCGAGAAACGAAAGGCGAAGTATCTATGTAACCTATGTGCGTAAGACCACCCAACCCACCAGTGCCCTCAGCTTCCAGAGGCCCAAACGTTTGTGTCACAGTAGAAACCTGTTGTATTAACGAATCCATTTAAACATGGGAAAAACCTAATCCAAGCCTCTACAAGCATGGAAGGGGGCAGTCAAGGACCCTCTCCATCTTTGAACAATCCTGCATCCATGAATGTGTATATGATGAAATTTGATTCTTTTATATCGACTAGAGCACATGACTACAGTAAGCCAAGCACATCCGAGAAAGGTAAAGAAGCTAAAATCCCATCTCTTCCTCTCCAAATCGAGAAGACTTTGGGAGAAACAATGATACACATCCCAAAAGGTGTATTCAAGAAATCTTCTCACAACCCAAATGCAAGGGCCACCCATAACTATTCTGTGGTGGAGGATTTGTCCCAAACCCCTTGTGTGATGTACGCTTTGGAGGTCCTCCAAATCTACGCTTCCCAGAGGTAAGCTTTGTTAGCCTCTTTAGGATCTGTCGAGACTTGTAATCTGGGTATAATCATGCTCGATACAAGTGACTTAAAACCTCATCTCCCTTACCACATAGAATTTCAGATAGTAGTGGCTTACCCCATGAAAACTTTTACTCGGAACATCTTCCGCACAATGATTGATGAGGGCGCCTTGACATGCGTCATGTCATCGGTGTGTTGGAGGGCTATTGGGCAGCCCAGTTTTTCTCCATCACCTACTCTTCTTACTTCTTTCGATGGTCATTCATTCCAACCACATGGCATAATCCCCTCTTTCCCCGTGCAGTTAGGAGGGAAGACTGTGTGCGTCGAGGTAGAAGTAGTCGATGCATCCCTCGACTATAATCTCTTTTTATCTAGGAGTTGGACCTATTCCATCCAGGCAGTGATCGCTACAGTTTTCTAGGTCTTGTTGTTTCCACACAAGGGTCGGATTGTGACCATTGATCAATTGTCCTTCTCCCGGCCTGACCCTTCATTGGGGGCATCCGCAGTACCGATGATTGATAATACTCAACTGGGAATCTTCAACATAGAAGTTGGTTTGTGCCCACCTTTGATGGGTACTTTCGATTACTCACCTCCTTAAGGCGATGTCAAGTTCATATCAGACCACCACAAGGTTGAGATTTTCCAAGTTTTTTCATTTCACATGAATTACTTCAACAATCTATGGATTCTTCCTTCCCCATTAGCCATGATGGAAGGGACATGGAACCATGGTATGTCCATGCCCTTGTCCGCAGCAGAAGCAATGTACTCTTTAGTCCAGCAAGCTTCAGATGACACCGATCCAACTCCTACACAAGAGTTATATCTGATTCCAGAGCCTATTTGGGCTCAAGGTTCCCTCGCTGATACCGATTCATTAGACTTAGTATTTCCCTCAAACAAAGCAATCATTGAAGCAATGACTAGTCTGGAAAAACCCAGGGATGATCTCCATCACAGATCATATTTCCTCCCAGAGTTAAGCAGAATCGAAGTAGGGGAATTCAGCTTGACTATGACTGGAGATAGGTATTGTCCTATCAATCCCTTGGCTACACATGAGGTTTACGCTGAGGGTAATATGGCAACTATCGCTGAAACTATACCAATTAATATCTCTAGAATCCCTGGCGTCATGGAGAATGTTTTCATTGGAGCTGATTGTTTCCCTGAAGAGATTCAAATCTACACAGACTTATTTAAAGAATTCTGCGATGTTTTTTCCTGGTTGTATGAGGAAATTCTAGGCATTGATCCAAAAATAGTCGAACATGAAATCACAAATTATCCTAATGCCAAGCCAGTTGTGCAGAAGCTTCGTCCAGTTAATCCTAGGAAAGCAACATCTATAAAGGTTGAAGTAGAGAAGCTGCTCAAAGAAGGTTTTATCTATCCTGTCCATTTGACCCAATGGGTGTCAAATCCCATGATGGTCAATAAGAACTAGGGCACGATTCGCCTATGTACGTATTTTCATAATTTGAACAAAGCCTATCCAAAAGATAATTTTTCCACACCATTCATTGACCATATAGTCGATGAATGCGCCGGTTGCGAGGCTTTTTCTTTCATGGATGGTTTTTCGGGATATCATAAGATACAAATCAAACCAGAAGACCAACAAAAAATAGCTTTCATCTGTCCATGGGGTACATTTTCCTATCGTAAGATGCCTTTTGGTGTAAAAAATGTTGGAGCTACCTTCCAACAGGCCATGTCTTTTGCTTTCCATGATGTCAAGCATATAGTCAAAGCCTATTTAGATGATTTAACATCATGATCTCACAAGAGAATGGATCATTCCACACACCTATGACTTATTTTTGAGCGATGTCGCTACTTCCGGATTCACTTGAATCCAAACAAATGCAACTTTTGCATAACGTCAGGACGACTTCTCAGTTTCGTAGTCTCAACAACAGGGATCATTGTTGATCCTCTCAAGGTAGAGGCAATACTTCAGATGCCTCCCCTGTGTACAATCCTTCAGCTTCAAAGTTTACAGGGAAAAGAAAAATTTTTGAGGCGTTTCATAGCCAACTATGCCGAGATCACAAAGGGCTTTATGTGTTTGATAAAGAAAGACGTCCCTTTTCATTGGGACAAAGCTGCTCAAAACTCTTTCAACACATTGAAACATGCCCTCACAACTTCCCCTCTACTCCGACCACCTAATTATAACAAAGATTTCTTATTGTACTTGGTTGTGACAGAGTCGACTATCGGTATGGTCTTAGTTCAGGAGGATGACTTCCTCTCAGAATATGTGATTTATTACCTAAGCCGAGGCCTGGTTGGACCAGAACTCAATTATTCCCATATTGAAAAACTAGTGTTGGCAGTCTTTCATGCTGTTCAACGATTCTTTCATTATATTTTGTTTCGCAAGACCACTGTCATTGCCGTTGTGAATCCATTTCATTAATTATTAACACGATGCGTCATTGGCAGGAAGATCAGTAGATGGATAGTTTTCCTCTAGGAATTTGACTTAGATTTTGTTTCGGCGAAATCCAAAAAGTCACTGGTCTTTGCGGAACTCATATTGGAACTTCCAGTTGAATTCGATGAGGTTATGCCTGAAGAGTCACCTATTAGAGGAGACATGTTTTTTATTGCATCTTCAGATCCATGGTATGAAGATATACTTGTTTATCTCCAGAATTTGAAGTGCCCCACCTCTGCTTCTCATGATGAGTGTCTCCATATATGCCATCAGGCTAAGAACTATCTCATACTCGACAACACTTTGTATCACCGAGGTGTAGATTGCATCCTTCGTTGATGTCTCAATCATGAAGAAGCAGTTATCATTCTTAACGACTGCCATACTGGAGCATGTGGTGGTCATTTGTCTGGGTTGGCAACAACCCAAAATATTTTACGATTCAGTTACTTATGGCCAACGTTAATCAAATATTGTATCGAATCGGTCAAGAAGTGCCACCTATGTTAGATCTTCTCTCAGAAGATCAGGGCACATCCCACTCCCATGTTTATTTTCATCATAGTTGGTCCCTTCACCAAGTGGGGGATTGATTACACTACATGCAATCCTCCTTTAGCAAGGGGGCACCATTATATCATTGTAGCCATAGACTACTTCATGAAGTGGGTCGAAGTTATGACAATGTTTAAATATGATGGAGAGACTGGAGCTCTCTTTTTGTTCAACCAGATAATCATAAGGTTCAGCGTCCCGAGAGAGATTGTCACTGACCATGGCAGTCACTTTCATAACCAAAGGATGACCGAATTAACATCAAATATTGGGTTGCGGCAAGAACATTCGTCACCCTACTACCCCCAAGCGAATGGTCAGGTGGAAGCTGTAAATAAATCTCTTAAGACCATCCTACAGCGAACGATCAATTTAGCCAAGTCAAATTGGCATTTGAGGTTATACTCGGCATTATGGGCTTACCGAATGTATGTTAAGACTACAACCGGTTTCTCACCTTTTCAACTCGTTTACGAGATGGAAGTGGTCTTGCCTATAGAATGTCAGATCCCATCCCTAAATTTGGCAGTACAGTTACTGCCAGGCACTTCTCCACTTGAAGAGATGTTATTATACCTTGAGAAGCTCAATGAACAATGTCGTGATGTGGCCCTGGCCAACGAGGCTCACAAACAAAAAGTCAAGTGTCGGTATGATCAGTCCATTCGTCCTCAGATTTTTTCTGAAGGCGACCTTGTCCTGGTCTATGACCAGGATAAGGACTCCCTGGGGGAAGGCAAATTCAAACCCATGTGGTTTGGACCTTTCATCATAAAAGAGGTTCTAGAAAAGGGCACTTATCGTTTGGTATACTTTGAGGGAAATTCTTTGGCAGATCCTAGAAATGGGCTCTACCTCAAGAAGTATTACTCATAGGTAGGTCACCTTGGGTAACTTTTTGTAACACATGTATAGTCTTTGTACTATTAATTTATGGTTTCTTTTGGTTTTATGGACGTGTCATTTTGATGTTATATTTTGTCACTATGACATACGTCAAGTGAATCATAGGTGTTCATTGGGTACGTAGATGATGCTAGCCGACACATTCAGAGGCTTGCCTCCGCAGCTTGGGTAATTTTTACACCTCAGGGCCAGTTATTTTCTTCAGGAGGTATATGTTTAGGCGACACCACAAAGAATGTCACCGAATACAATGTAGTTGTTGAGCTGCTTTGTGACGCTCTGTCATTTGGTATCTCTCACCTCCGGGTCTATTTAGATGCTCAGTTGGTTGTGTCTCAGTTAAATAGAGTCTATTTTGTTCATGATCCTACTTTACACTGACGATTCCTTAGGGTATGTCTCTTAGAACGAAGCTTTGATTATATTACATATTTTCATGTTCCTAGGAGATTAAATCAAGTCACAGATACTCTAGCTAATCAAATCTTAGATTGACATCTCGCACACAAATAAGAAAGACATACACATGCACATGTAAATACATTTTTAAAGGCAAAAATAATCCATAAGACATAAAAATATACAAAAATCCATAAATAATATCAAAATCATCAAAGTACATAGGTGGGCACATGCACCTCAAAAATACGACCAGTAACGAGTCATGGGGCTTATGCCCTCAAAAAATATATACAAGTAGTGCCCCTGACACATGAAAATTCCAGCCTAACTAAGGACGGGGTCTGTGGGCCCTGTTGTAATAATCAACAACGTTTTACCTCATGATAGAAGAGGCATATTTTGAGGCCCTAAAAAATGTTTTTTTTGTCATGTTCATTTGGGGCCCATGCTTACTAAGAAAAGGATGGGCTTGCTTCTATATGTAATTATTGGTTACATATTTCTAACAGGATATTACGATACCCAAATAAAGATTGTATGTAAAAGTTGCACCCCTAGGAAATTGACGTATTAACTAACCACCTAGGGACCCACAACCCTTTTGTCCCTTCATCTCCTAGGGTTAGGGTTTGAAGTATAGGTTTTATTCCCATTACAAATTTTCATGCAAATTCTCATTGGACTCTTTATATTTTAAAACTGATGAATGAGTTTAGGTGACACGTCTTTTCTCATAGACAAGATACCACCATTCTATCTAGTTATGAAACCCTACATTTTACAGTATTTACTAGTTTTCATTTATTAATTGAATTTTAGTTTAGTTGTAATACCGATTTAATTACAATGTATTTGTGTGAGTGTTCTTTGTTGTATTTTTTATTTCATTTTGGTCTCTAATAAATCTAGATCACAAGGTATCCTAACTCTTCACAGAGTGAGCTAAACTCTAGTAATATAGGAAAACCATTGAATTCAATAACCTTGATTTTATACCAAATGAAGAGTTTGATGAACATGTGCAAGAAAATAAATACTTATGAAATATAATGTAAATGCATAACAACAACATATTTTCACACTATACACAAGAGTTACCATGGAAATCCTTAACTAGGAAAATCATAACCTAGAGTTGCACCTTTCTCTATAACATTGTATTAACTGAAGAGTTCACCATAGAATAATTCAAGGATTATATAACTTTAATAAATCCTAATAAATTAACCACAATTAGATTGCAACTATAGTTCAATAACATAGATTAGGTTATTATGGAAGAAAAAAATGTTATGATTGGTTTATCGTCCATGCCCCCTGGTGCAGAGGATGAATACACCACATACCTCTTCATTAGGGGACATAAGAATATAAACCCATGCCTAGATGTACTACAACATCTAAACCTTCTCTTATATGTAGTAAAATATATTGGACAATAATACAACATCTATCCCTTCATAGTCGAACTGAATGGTTTTTTCTTATAAGGTTGCAAACTTGAAATCCTTTTGATTCTATTGTCTTGAAATATCGACAGTATAGGGTGAAGAGAACACTTGATAAGGCAAAACAAGTGACTATGATCCTTAGAGAGAGGAGACCAATGATGAAGACCCACAAAACATGCTTTAAGGTAAACAATCTACAATATTATGCAAAACAGGAATTCTAACTCCAAGAGCGCACGGGAAAACTAAGAGAATTTCCTATTATAATTCTTTCCACATTAAATTTATAAAATATATCACAAGGTTATTTCAAATACCACGAAAGGAACCATCAAATTATTTTATAAAATTTTAATGACATGTAACATATTTTGAATGTGAAATGAATTATTGTCGGGGTTTTCCACATGAAAAATTGCTCTGCAACCTACAACTTTTTATCTCATAATATCCCCCTTCCTCCTACAATAGAGGCCATCGTTCAAGGTAGTTCCACCCCCTCCTTCTGGAATATGGTGGCTAGAAGAAACCACCCATCTTCCCATTTTTACTCTAACCTATCGAAGTCAAGATCTAACCCGACTCCACCGCTGACAATTAACACCTCTCAGATGTAGTGACCCTACTTAATTAAATACAAAATTAAATACAATTTAACATATAATTCCCTTCTCATATGAAAATTATTCATTCACATCATATAAGCATAAATATTTTGCAGAAATTAAAATCTATCTACAGCATGAAAATAACTCAGCAATTCATAATAAAATACCTGCTTCTAATGCTAATTCCCGTCGATATGGTTGTCCTTTCCCTAAATCCCTTGCCTAGCCTAATGCACTGACCAACTCTTCCCAAACCAACTAACTTCCCAGCTAGCTAGGAGCAGCCTGTATGGCTCCCTAGCTCCAGGAAACCGAAAGGACTCCTGGCCCCCGTGCCCAAAACCCCCAGCAACTCGGTGCCCCCTGAAATGGTTCTCAAAAACTGCAGAACTCAACAACAGAACCAGAAAATCCAAAAAAAAAAACTAGAACTACCGTCTCCTCTCCAAAATGCCTCCCTTCCCCCAAAAATGATCCCCCTCCCCGTAAGACTCCTCCCCTTCATATCCCCCC
>SNQJ01S0005864.1:388782-423644 GCA_010110895.2 Picea sitchensis | reverse complement strand
GTCGGGGCGCGCATGCGCCAGAAACACGATTTTGTCCCGCGCATATGCGCGTGCACCAAGATGTTGTAAAGTGCCCTTCAATTTTTGGTTACTTTGTATAGTTTTTGACCCTTCTGGAATGATGTGAATTTAATTCAGTGCCATGGATGACTTCATTGTTGTTTTGATGATGTGGAGTTCTTATCGCCATGTGCAGACGAAATTTCAGTGATAACACCAGGTACCAATATTGTACCATATCAATCATGTACATCAACACATGTACCATACCATGTACCAACAATGTATCTCAACCATATACCATATTACGCAATCATGCCATACACCATGCACCAAAGAACATACAGAGCAACTGTTATAAATGGTGTACCTGAGCCAAGTACCAACATCACCAAGAGATGTATCTCATACATGTGTTATCATATACCAAGTGTAATCCTCAACAATGTATCAATATCAATGGCAACCATAAACCATGTGCCAATGCTTCAAGAGTACACCAAAGACTTTCCTCAAGAATGAACCATAGCATCATAGACATTTAACCCTAAAAACATGCATATAAACATACTTGTAAATCTCTAATAGACCTGGTGTATGTGATCACAAACTTATAGACCTTACTCAACTTTAGCAACAAGATAATAGCATATTCATCAAACTTTTCCTTAGTCTCATGGGACTAGGTTTTGGATTAGTCACAAACCCTAACTTTAAACAAGAATAAATATATACTTGTAATGAATAAAGGTATAAACCTTGTACCCAATATTTACCAATATTGTATCTACAATTCCTCCAAGTTTCATTTATTTCAACATCCCAGAAAAAGAGCTATAGCAAAAATGGAAGACCTTGTTGGATTCTGGCTTATTCTAGAGAGAGAACTTGTAGAGCATGCCACGCACGAAATATTGGATATATGGACCTAAAAATAATCAAAAAAATAATAAGGACTTTAATATATCCAATTCATTTTGTCTCACTGAATTTGGATACTCCATGAAGAAGTTACTATTGTTTTACCAGGAACACATGTTTGAGACTAGTTTCAAGACTAGCCAAAAACTCTATTTTCCACAGAGTGTATCTACAAAAATACAACAACCCAGAAGATGACGTTTCTACCATAGTTACCTTGATCTGTCTTCTCAATATCCTCCAAGTTTCATTTTTTGAATAATTATAGAAATAAATTTATAGCGAAAATGGTAAGATGACCTGTAAATAACATACCTTAGAACACATCCTCACAAGACTTCATCATCCCTTGGGATTTCTCCCTTCTTCACTTCATATTCCCTCTCAAATTATTCTTATATCTCCTTGGTTACCTCAAATAAGAATCATTTAATCACATAGAATATATTCAATAGAATATGTGTGTGAATTTACTTATGAGTGACTTCTTGTGGTGTATATATACTTTTTCTAAGAAACCTCTTTCCTTAACTTTAGGGCTTCTTAAAGTTTCTTGTTACAACCAATTTACCCTTTCATTAATTACTTGCAACAAATTATGGGCTTATTAACCCATCTTTGGGGCTTCCAACTTCATGACCTCATAACTCCTCAACCGTGAGGAACCACGTGGCATACCACATATCACCGGAAATGGTGTTGGGATAAATATATGCACTATTAATTCCCAACATTAAATTATCAACCGAAACTCATAAGATTCGAGGTGCAAACACAATAAATGAAGGATTGGAGCCTAGTCTATCCTAATCTAAAGTCGGCGACAATATGAACAAACTGAGCAAAGTAAAACAAATTGCAGGAAATTAACACTAAGGATTCATCACTTGGACATAGAAATAACTTAGTGCTATAAAGGCTTGGATCACAGTCTTTCATGAACTCATGCTAATGTTCTTGTGATTAATCATGAATATCTTACTTAAGTTTAATGTCCTTCAATTATTATTTCCTATAGCGGATCCACACTTAAATGCAATAAAAGAAATAAGAAAATGGAAATGAATTCAAGTGATAGGAAACAAACTAACACCTTGGGATGAATCCCATCACATGGATGCCATATCTCACAAGTTAGACCCTTAATCTGTCCTTTGGTGAGTAAAATTACAATCTTGCAATAAGAAGCCAAAAAAAATGAAATACTAAAAGAAAACTATGTGATCAACAATTTATTGCAAAGATCTATCCTAAAATGGGAAGATTAAATTTTATCCTACAAAATGACAACAAAAGAATTCATGAATAAAAAAACCAAGAGAGAAAATTAGTGCACAAATAAGTGTAGATTGGTATAGAACAATGCACAAACAAAATTAACTAACAAAGAAAATAAATCTTAGCTAAGCAATACAAGCATATACTGTAAAATTATAAAACAGATGTAAAATCATACATCCTAAACTCAGAACCACTCACCAAAAGGATACATCAGTGAAGTAGAGACAAGAATAAATGGATGGAAAGAGAGAGTTGATGTGTTTTTATGTGTTTTAATTGGCACACTTGAATGAGATAGCTAATACTTTGTTCTACTAATAAATAGATAGCATGAAAAGAAATCATGAATCTCTATAAAAAAATGAGATCCGAGAACTATCTACAGTAGAAAAAATGAAATCAAGCAATCAAACATTGCATTGTTTTTATGAACCAAAGGAATGCAAGTTCAAAAATTAACCTATGCAGATCTGCCACATTAAAAAAAATCAAAGTCTGAGCTAACCAATAAATAAAATTGGCATAAATCAATTAGAAAACTGAATAGAACATTAACCATCAACTAATATATGAATCAATTAGCAATGCAACAAAAATCTCTCACACAGAGATAAACTAACATATACATAAAAATGAATTAAACAAATCTAACAAACAAATATAAATGAGTAGCACATTACCAATATCGAGGGGCCCTCCCAAGATAGAAGTTGTTGATAGATATACTTCAGACGAAAACCCATTGATGCACCACCAAATTCCCCAACTCAGATTTTGGTTAAAACTAATTTTACAATTTTTGGAATGAAATCACAAAAATCTGGGTTTTTCATCAATTTGGGTAGATTTGAGTTAAATATCCACCGATAACTCTTAAACCATTTTGAATTTTGAAACACTTCATGCATCATACTCAATATTCCATATTCTAGACAAAACCCATATTGTAGAATTTCAAGATCTGATACCATCTGCACAGAAATCAAGGCACAAGTTGGCAACTTGAGATTTTTACTAATTTTTGCAGAATCATTCCCCCTGATTTGGAGGTCCACACATGCAAGATGGTTGAATTCTGACTCACACTTCCGCATGTCGACATCACTTTGGACAAAACTCATGTCCTCGATTATCCTCTAGAAGCATTCCAAATTTTTGAACTATATCTGGTACCAGATGCCTGTAGGATACTAGTACTGGATGAGCATATGTGACAAATAAACACTAGTACCAGATGAATGCAAGCATCATATGAGTCTAGGTACCAGATGACTATAGAACCTTTCGGTATCAGATGAATTGGAGTGTGAGTGTCGGATGAGCACAGGTACCAGATGATTGTAGAACCTTCTAGTACCGAATGACTTGGAGTGTGAGTACCAGATGACCTTGAGTGTCATCTTAGAACCCTGTCTTAACACAATTTCCACAACAAGGATATTAGATGGAATAAATAATATAGATAACTATTATAACTATCAATAAACCATGAAAATCATAGGTTAAACATTTATTACCCCATGTACACCAAGAGATAGCCAAATGAGTGTATCATTGAGAAAAATGAATGGATTACTCATAGTTTTAGGGAAAATATTAAATATAGGTTGCAAAAGTAAGGTGTCTTTGGATGCCAAAAAGGAGACCCAACATTTATCCCATGCCTTATCCATAGCATTTCCTCATGCAACAATGATCTTCAAAATTGCAAAATTTCAAAATCCCAACTGAATGGTCTCACCATCATAATTTTGTGCAAAGGCCTTTGGACATTTCATCATGGTGCCTTGAAATTGTTCTAGAAAGGGGTACCCATCCATCCCTTTCAAACTTTTCTTTGCATGTCATATATTCCTCCATCTCTCGAAACACCATAAACATAGGTTCATGGAAATCAACCCCATGCCTGTCTTGAAAGAAATTCTTAATTTTAACGCAGTGAACCAGAGTTTATACGAGAGGAGAGTTTGGTACCAGAACAACGTAAAAAAATTGAAAAGAGTAACGATCCCGAGTAGCAAAGGTGGTATAATGACAAAGGTTCGTTAAATATATAACGATTATAATGACACTCATCAATACCACCCAAGAGAAGCTTGTAAGAGAAACTTGGATAAGAGCTTATTGAATCAACTAGGTTAGTATTAGACATATTGGTGCCACCATTTTTCAATGGTTGTTTCAATTATTAATTACTTTTTCAGAAGGATGAGGTAATAAGACAGACGCATCCATGATCATATAGAGTTGAATGTGAAAATCTCTCTTTAAAGGGTAACAAGGATGATACATTTAGGGGTGAGGGTAACAATGCAGAAGGAAAGTCTACATAAAAGTAAAGAACAATTTAGCACAAGACTTAAATGATTCCTTGATAGAAAGAACAGGAAAATATTGCCTATTACCTCCAATTACCTGAAGTGGAAACAGTGTCAATTACAGGTCAGTGATCATATTAATTTGGCATTAGTATTGAATTATTAACTAGTATCGGACAGGTTTCTACAGTACTGAAACAAGTCAGTACCAGAACAGGTATTTATGATCTTCAAACTGAAATTTACATACCTCACAGTGTGACTGGAATACTCTAAGTTCCAGGCTTATGTGTATTGTGGGATGCAACAAAAATTGTGTAAAATATGTCGGTTGAAATTGAGCATTGATTGGTACTGAAACTGGTGCAAGAATTTAGTACTAGTACCATAATTTTGTAGGTAACTAATGCAGAAATTTGGTACCGGTACCAAAATTCTGGAAATGACTATCAAATTCCAGCACTGAACATGTTGATTTGGACTTGCTTACAGAAGTTGAAAAGAATATGAAGGTCCAAACAACCACTCCCCCATGCTTGAGGTTTTGCATTCCCTCATGCACACAATGTGAGACGTTAAAAAAATAAGGATGGTTGTTGAGAGGGATGCAAAAAATCCCTTAAGTGTTCTCTTCCATTGACAATGATGCATTCTCTACTTTTGAAAATACACTTCCAGTATTATGTGTTCATTCAAAGGATGAAGAGAATACCTTCTCATAAAATTCCAAACAAAATTATCATAACTTTTAAAAAGAAATCTACTAGAGGAACAAAAGATCTTCAATTGATTGCTTTGTTAAATTTTGACATTCCCATTTATGAAAATTATGAAAGATAGGTTGCATTGCACTTATATGCAGCATTTACTTATTTATTTACTATCCTACTCTAATTGAACAAAATAAAATGTCCCTCAAGTGTAGGAGTACTTCCAGTGAAGCCATGTGTGTAACAGGGTTAGAAATATATTCATACTCGGGTTTAAAATATATGTTTTAATGCATACCAGAGTATGAAGGACCAACGTCTTTGATGATGAGATCAAACAATAATCAAAAGTAAAAGAGTAGTGTGACCTGATAACTAATTGGAACCATCTTTCAATAGGATCATGATATTATTGTTTCCCTTCTTTGTTTAGTTCACACACCATGCCCTCCTTTTCCATTCTACATAGAGTATCTTCTTCAAGATGATTGGTCTTTGGAGTACATATAGGATCTACCAAGAGGCATGCTAAGATCTCTTCAATCTCAGGTTCCAATGGTTTCTCTCCATTGAATTATATTCATGATTCTTTAGTCTCCTCAACAAATTGACAAGAGGAATCCGAAGGGACTTCTAAATCTTCTTGTGGAGAGAAAAATAAATTATTGATTGCTGTCAAGATATGCTCTTCCTAAGAGGTGGATATCCCAGCTATTTCTAGAGTGTGAGAAAGTTCTTGGAGGAAAATTCTTCAATTTCTTGATCATCTATGAATTAATCTAGTTAGTTTATGATCCTTGTCTCGTAACACAAATTAGTACTCAGGGGTTCTTACAACACCCCAAAAATGATTTACCATCAAAGATTTGAATGTTAAAATTAATAAATTAAAACTATTACAAAAATAAAACACACCAAACTTGAACTCCTTACGTTACTTGGACCATGTTTTCACCAGGTTATCAATTCACACAAGTCATCTCATCCTAAAAAAAAACTAAATTTTCATAAACAAAAACACACTTTTGCATAAAAGAAGGAAAAACACACTTGCATTAAAAGAGAAACACTTATGCATGAAAGAGAGAGGACAACCTAACTTTGGAGAAACTTGACTAAAGTGGATGCATGGGCTCTTCCCTCACATCTTACCATCTTCTCTCCACCCTTAGGTCGTCCATGTAATTTAAAATGAAAACTAACTACCTAGACTTCTAATCCCTTTAGAACCTCCTCGGCAACGACGCCAAAAATGTTGGGCTAAATATACGCACTATTAATTCCCATCATTAAATTATCAATCAGGGCTCATAAGCTTCAAGGTGCAAGAACATGAAATGCATGATTGGATCCTAGTCTATCCTAATCTAAAGCCGACGACAATATGAATAAAAAGAGGAAAGTAAAACAAACTGCAGGAAATTAACACAAAGGATTCATTGTTGGGACATAGAAATAAATTAGTGCTATATATTCTTATATCACAGTGTTTCATGCACTCACAATGATGTTCTTGTGATTAATCTTGAGTAGATTACTTAATTTTCATGTCCTTCAATGATTATTTCCTATAGCGGATCCACACTTAAATGGAATAAAAGAAACCAGAAAACGAAAATGAATTCAAGTGACAAGAAATAAACTAACACCTTGGGATGAAGCCCATCACAGGGAGGCCATATCTCATGATTTCAACCCTTAATCTATCCTTTGGTGAGTAAAATTACAAGCTTGCAATAATAATCCAAACAAAATGAGATACTAAAACAAAACTATGTGATCAACAATTTATTGCAAAGATCTATCCTAAAATGGGAAGATTAAATTGTATCCTACAAAATGATAACAAAATCATTCATCAATAACAAAAACAAGGGAGGAAATTAGTGCATAAATAAGTGTAGATTGGTACAGAACAATGCAGAAACAAAATTAACTAAGAACGAAAATAAATCTTAGCTAAGCAATCCAATCTTGAACTTTAAAAATACAAAACGAATGTAAAATAATACATCTGAAACTCAGAACCACTCACCAAAAGGATACATCGATGAAGTACAGACAAGAATAAATGGATGGAAAGAGAGAGTTTATGTGTTTTTAGGTGTTTTAATTGGAACACTTGAATAAGATAACTAATACTCTGTTCTACTAATGAATAGATAGCATGAAAATAAATCATTAATTTCTATAAGAAAATGAGAGCCGACAACTATCTACAGTACAAAAAATGAAATCAAGCAATCAAACATTTCATTGTTTTTATGAACCAAAGGAATGCAAGTTCAGAAATTCATCTACGCAAATCTACCACACTAAGAAAAATCAAATTCTGAGCTAACCAATAAATAAAATTAACATAATCAATTAGCAAACTGAATAGAACATTAACCATCAACTAATCTATGAATCAATTAACGATGCAACAAAAATATAAGACAACTAATACTTTGTTCTACTAATGAATAGATAGCATGAAAATAAATCATTAATTTCTATAAGCAAATGAGAGCCGACAACTATCTACAGTACAAAAAGTGAAATCAAGCAATCAAACATTTCATTGTTTTTATGAACCAAAGGAATGCAAGTTCAAAAATTCATCTACACAAATATACCACACTAAGAAAAATCAAATTCTAAGTTAACCAATAAATAAAATTAACATAATCAATTAGCAAACTGAATAGAACATTAACCATCAACTAATCTATGAATCAATTAACGATGCAACAAAAATCTCTCACACAGAGATAAACTAACATATACATAAAAAGGAATTAAAAAAATCTAACAAACAAATATAAATGAGAAGCACAATACCAATCTGGAGGGGCCCTCCCAAGATGGAAATTGTTTCTAGATATACTTCAAATGAAAAACCAACGATGCACCAGAAATTTGAAATCAATCATCTTTCATGTATTGAAATTCAAGCTCAAATTACAACAATGGCATCGTAACTCTTTTCCTCTATTACATGAACCTCCATTACAAAATAATGATCATAATGACAATTGGATCCTTCTCACAACCCTATGAGGCTTATTTATACATGAAATCCATGGAGGAATGGATAAAACCGAATTCCCCAACTCAGATTTTGGTTAAAACCAATTTTACAATTTTTGGAATGAAATCACAAAAATCTGGGTTTTTCATCAATTTAGGAAGATTCGAGTTGAAGATCCACCCATAACTCTTAAAAAAAAAAAAATTGAAAACATTCTGACGACTTACTCAATATTCCATATTCTAGACAAAACCCATATCGTAGAATTTCTAGATCTCATACCATCTGCACATAAATTGAGGCGCAAGTTGGTAGTTTGATATTTTAATATTTTTTACAGAATCATTCCCCCTCAGTTGGAGGTCCACACGTGCAAGTTGGGTGAATGATAACACACTTGTTTGCATGTCAACGTCTCTTTGGAAAACACCCATGTCCCTGATTTTCCTCTATAAGCATTCCAAAGTTTTGAACTTTATCTGGTACCAGGTGCCTGTAGGATGATGGTACCGGATGAGCACATGTGACAAATAAAAAATGGTACCAGATGAATGCAGGTACCATATGAGCATAGGTATCGGATGATTGTAAAACCTTATGGTACCTGATGACTTGGAGTGTGAGTATCGGATGAGCACATGTACCTAATGACTGTAGAACCTTCTGGTACCGGATGACTTGAAGTGTGAGTACCAGATGACCTTGAGTGTCGTCTTAGAACCTTGTGTTAATATGATTTCCAAAACAAGACTATTCTATGGAATAAAGCACATAGATAACTATTCTAACTATCAATAAACCATGAAAATCATGGGTTAAATGTTTATTACCTCATGTACACCAAGAGATATCCAAATGAGTGTATAATTGAGCAAAATGAATGGATCACTCATACTTTTAGGAAACATATTCAATATAGGTCGAAAAAGTAAGGTGTCTATGGATGTCAAAAAGGAGACCCAAAAAATGGCATGATGAGTACTTTTCATACATGAGTGTCTTACCTACATGTACATTATCCTTCATGTCGATATTCCTCAACCAACTTCGGGTACCATAACCATACCTTTAGGGCCTCATGTAGACTTCATCAAATGCACCCATTACATTTGTTGACATCAACCAGTCCATCAATGAGAACTAACTCACCATTAATATCAACCACATATCTAGGGATTCTAAACTTCACTAGTACATATTGTAAAAATTCCGACATTTTATTTGCGGTGTTATGGACAAAATTGTCCATATTGTTGCAAAATAGAGGAAATTTAAAATAAAAAAATCATGTTGCCCAATAACGTCGGTCTTGCCACGTTGATGTCTCTCTTTCCACGCTAACGTCTCTCTTGCCACGTTAACGTCTCTCTTGCCACGTTTTCCACTGGAATGTCTCTCTTGCCACGTTTTCCACTGGAACGTCTCTCTTGCCACGTTTGTGAAGATATATGTCGCAATTGCGGCGTTTTGGAAACTAGGTTTTCCCCTCCAACTGTCACCTTAGTATGTTCACCAAGTCAAAATACCAATGGTCACTTAGGAATTTTTTACGTTAGAATTGCGACGTTACAAAATCTATAAATATGTTTCACTTGACGGATGTTGCGACAAGTTTGCTATAATAACGACGCCTCAAAAAGGGTTTGCAGGTCTTCTTAGCGAACAAAAAATAGATATTTGTTTCAGTATAAGTCTGTGGGGAAGAATGTCAGAAAACATTAGAGTTGGGAAAAGAATTAAAGAGGGTGAAAAGGGTGACGGTAAATGTTATTTCCCTTGCAAAAATTGTTGTACTAGACGTCCCGAAAGAGTTTTAAAGTTCTAAAGTTTGGTTCTCCTCTTGCGCTGTTGGAATAGATTGGGTTTATTCATTATTGTTCACCAAAAATTCCCTTTCGTTATTATCTATTGGAGGTCATAAAGAAGAGGAAACCTATAGTGAAATAAGCGAAGAAAGCATTGAAGACCCTTGCATGAATATTGAGAATAATGCTAGTGAGCATTATGGTCTTGAAGAAGAAGTAACGAGTAAACTAGAGTGCCAACAGTGCAGTAAAGAGGATGCTCCAGTGATCTTTTAACAAAGGGAATATTTCATCTTCACATGAGATATCATCAAGACAAGATAGTAGAGGAAACGTATCAGTGCCATTATTCAATTCAAGATCAACATCGCACACCATGTCTTGAGAAAATCTAGGGTTTGCAATGAAAAGCATAAGGTATATGTTGCAGCCATTATCTCTACCTAAGACTTCTTCTGATGACCATTTTTCTAGACAAAGGGAAGATACCATTCCCATTGGGCACTCTTCATCATTAGCCTACAATGAAGGATTATTAGGATTATGTGCTAAGTGATTTCAAGAGCTTGATCTCGATTATTACTATGTTGATCAGTAATAACGGTTAATCTGCGATGTGAATGAGAATCATAATCTAAGGAATATTGTTGACTAAGTGCTCTGTTAAGTGTTGTAATCATAGATATGTGTCCCAGCCTGGTTGTAGACACCTGATTCTTACAACCCCCCCTACCTCTATCTCGAGTGAGACTTCATCTGCTTCGTAGGTGTTGCCGAAAGGGCTGGTAGTTAGGGTTTTGTTGGTGCGTTGTTGAAGCATTGAACCCTGGGTCTGCCCTTGTGCCAACACTCATTCTACACATCCAAGTAGTTTTTGAGGTACATAACCTAGTTCAAATTTTCTTTGACCACATTAACCTCTTAATTCAAGTGTGATCCCACTCAATAGGTAAACAACACTCTTGTGGATAGTAGTTTCATTGCGATGCTGACCAATGGATTTTTTATGGATAGTACTTCATATAATCACATTATATTCCTCACACCATATTTCAAGCATATATCTATATTCTCCTCCACTACATCCCCATCCTTCTACACCTAAATTATTGAAAAGAATGGACTATTGGCATCCTCCCCATCCATCAATATCCTACTAATCACATGGATATTATTTACGTAATAGTTATTTTATAATCCATCCAATTCCCACTAGTGTGATTCCATGACAACAATAGACTTAGACATTTCCTTACTACTAGAAAGTTTCCAAATCACATAATCACATGCAAGAGACTTGTAATCCCAAAATTAAAAAGCAGTTTGAACAGTTACAAAATATTGGTCCAACGCTCACTTATGTTTGAGAATTTGTTGGGAGAAAAATTATGGAATAAGATAGGGATGTGGATATAATGATTAACCAGTTGAACCTGCTCCACATATCCTTTAATATGATCCTCCTTACCGATATTCCCCTACTGTTAAAGCATGTATTCTAAGAAAAATGTGTCCCTCACGATGAGAATTTGGGCCTTCTCCCCCTTTGACTTGTTCTTTCCAATCCCATGGCCCATCATGCCCCTATCTGCTACTAGTATTGTGCATGGTGGAATTTTCCTTATGCTCCAATATTGTCGTATGAATGGTGTAATTTTCCTTATGCTCCAATATTGTCATATGAAAAATGACACCTTCAACCCTATTCAAAAGTTGAATGTTGTTGCAATATCTATGTATCCTTATCTACATTCCTTGAATCATGTTTAACTTGCAGTCATCCTTCTCAAGCTCTACAACTTTGACTAATACAAGATTCAATCTAAAGACATAGATCCACATTTTTCTTTCCCAGCTTAACCATGACCTGGAGCTCAAACTCCTTTAACAATAGTAACCAATGGCATATCTAACCTTCCAATGTTGATTTGTTCACCAAATATTTTAGTGAAAAGTGATGTGTAAGGTGACCTAGGAGATAATATATAAACTTCTAGAGGGTATACATCAAACTCTATGATTCCATCACGTTGTAATTACGACCAAATAATGACACTTTTCTATTTGATAAATAAATTTGGTAATATAGTGTGCCTTTCCCAATTGTATTAGAACATTTCCTAGTGAAACCCTAGATGAATCCACACATATAAAAAATATTACCCCAATTTGGAAAAACTAAAATTGAAGTGGTTAGCATCCCTCTATTTCAATTCCGCTAACCCTACCTATGTTCAAAGAATGAATAAACCATGTCATCTCCTCGTCTATCACTTCAAAAAATAATAATACTGTGTCCCCTTTCAAGGAGACTCTCAGGCTCAAGGAGATAACCTCATAGAGGGAACAGGAGAGAGTTCACTAAATGCTAGTTAGAGAGAGCCATGGAGTGCACCGTGAGAGAGAGAGAGACTGAGGGCATCGGCCGGAGAGGGAGCTCAAGGGCACCAACCAAAGAGGAGGGAGCCACAAGGGCACCTACCAGAGAGGAGAGACCGAGGGCAACTCGGGCCAGAGAGGGAGCCCGTGGAAGAGAATGGTAAGTTGATACTCTCTTTGTATTTAGGGTCATTTTATTAGTAAGAGGCCTATAGGTGAAAGATCCATATTATTATCAATTTTTGGTATCGTGATCAATTCAAACATGATTTGCACAAGTGGCCATTCCTTGGAATCCTTTTGCCACACCTTATGTTGTTTTTTTGATTGGTTGTGTTAATACAAGTGGCATTCTTGGAATCCTTTGCCATAGCTTTGGAATCCTTTTAAAATGACCATGCTTATTGTGGTACTAACACTTTCTTTATTGCTTGTGTTGGAGGTGTGACTTTAATTCCTTCAAATAAGTTTTGTTTGATGTCAAATGGTATAGGTTAATAATGCATGAACATGATGAGGGAAAGACCTATTCAACATGCCAATGGATTTTCGAAGGATTAAAAAAAAATGGTGTTTGAAAAAACTTAATCCACCGCTATGTTTTCCAAGTCAATGTAAACAAGTCTTTACTCAAAGGTTCCAGGTAAGATGGATTGGTCATTTGTTTTTAGATATGATCCAAGAGGAATAATAGTAAAGTATACCTGTAGGGGATGAGGAAGATGATATTTAAGAATAATATGATGTAGATTCAGAGCAGGAAGAATATGGGTCAATAGATGAAGAAGATGGAGAAGATGAACCAGCGTAGGGTATATTTGTGCCGGGCCTTTGATGATGATATTGACGAAGATATGCTTGAAAATGACATCGATGATGATGATGATATCATCAATCATTTCAATAGTGTTTCCAACTAGATGTTGATATAGATATTGAGTTGGATGATCAAGAAGAACACACAGAAGAAGGATGATACAAATATTGTGTTGGTTGATGAGGTACGTAAATAGATATTTTAATTTGTATGAATTATTATTATCTTTAAATAATTTTAATTATGTTGGTTGAATTATTAAATATGTTGGTTAATTAAATGCACGAAGATCCGTAACAAAATACATGAAGAGTACGGCCAAGGTTGGGTGACCAAGGGCCCTACCTGTAATCTTAAATCCTAAGCCACCTGCAGGAGGTGTCAAGCTCATTGAACCCTCCCTCTGTATAGAAGAGATCCCTCCTTGTCTCTTTTGTAGTAAGGGGCAACAATCTTATTAACCTTGGTTTATTCCCTCATAAATCAAAGTGTGTGTCTCCAGCTATTCGTAGTAAAGAAGGAGTTATTAAGAAAATAGAAACTCGTTGGACTGTTGAGTTGGTATTTAAGGTGTGTATAGTGGGGGCTCATGGTCTTCTGTCTTATGGGTTACTAACCCCGATTTGAGATGTGATTTCTGTGAGGGCACTTTTCAATTCAATTTCGGCCACTATGGACTTTATTACTTGCTACATGTTATATGTGTGATTTATTAAATATTTGAATCCACTCAAATCACATGAGAGGTGCTTCTACTACTATTTCTATGAAGCAAAGTAAAATGATCCTCCCAATCTACTAGATTTTATGATCGACGGTCCTGCTACTACTGTGCACAGTAAAATGCTCCTCCCACAACTAGTTTTTATGGTAAAATGTCTTCCTTTCTCAATAAGGAAGTCAGCTCCTAGGATTTGGATCTTCCTTGATTTGGCTTCTTTTCACTTTTAAGTTTCATATTCAATAGGATTAAGAAAACCATATTTAAAGATTTATCATAAATAAATAAATAAATATTAAGTTTAATGCACTCTTATCCTCATACATTTTGACTTTTAAATGTTTTAAATGTCATAGGAGGTGTTTTAAATGTTTCTCAATGTCATATGAATGTTAAACCATGTTGAATTTATGTTAAACAATGTTGAAGGTAACCATTCACACCATTAGAGTGTGCACACGACCTCTTTATTCTTGGATGTTCCCATGGTCTACTTGTTACATCAAATTTTTATATCATCAAGAGCACTCGAGGTGGTGAAACCACTATAAGCATGAACACCACTGGATCCAGAACTAGGTCTATCACTCTCAATGTCAATATCATTTTCATCTCCTAATGCATCTGGAAGGATCTTGAACATGGGGTAGAATAATTGGATGAGTCATTAGCAACATTAATTAAGGCCAAGATTAGGTCCCTGGCCCTTTGTTTAAAAAATAAATACAAAAAACATTTTCCACAATAAAACATAGTAGTAGAGTCTTTCTCAATCCAATTCCTGGAAATCCATTATAGCACAATCCTAGGATTGGGCCAAAGGCCTAAAAACGTACTGACTAAACTTTGCTTTGTTAGAATGATAGAGTTAGTTTTAAGCAATGAGTGCCCCAAGTCGAATGGGGATGGAATCAACCCTTTCGGAAAATCTCCTCTGGCCAGCAAACAAGGAAGGCCCACCCATGAAGAAGAGGCCAATGAATAGCTTCAACCGACTCCAAATTGCACACATGGCCCACAACAAATGAGGTAATAGTTCAGAGATTGCATGCTCAACAAGTACAAATGTCGAATGTGACCATAAATAGATCCAAAGCCAGGATCACTGTCGTCAGTTCTCCAAAAAAAATGCAACGTGAACAAAATTGTTATCAAGGATGAGGGTAGCGTCTAGGGAAAACTCTAGTTGCAGAGAAATGCGCCTGAGATACAACTCATCTCAAGTGAACTTTTAGTACAATGACATTCAAGAGAAAATGCATCACATTTTTTACCACAATACTCAGAATATCTTGATTTAAAATTTGTAATTATTATATTTTTACCATCAAACTTTTACATGATGCAAAAGTTTGATGGTGCAAAAGTTTGATGGTAAAATGTTGGTAAACATGGTGTAATATTGGTGCTTGAGTTCCAAGCACCCAACCTCAAGGGGATCAACATAGACAAACCCATGACCCCCTTAACTTTTGGGGAGAGATCTAATATCTCTCATTTGACTCATGATTACTTGAACTAATCCTTATGGTTAATAATATATCATACTTATCCTAAATAAAAACACCTTAAAATGAAACTCTCTCCAAAATAAGTTGGTTTTGGTTTTTATCTTGTAAAGACAACTTTAAAATATATAACCCTTAACACAATCAATTTAATTATAAAGAAACAATCTTCAAAAAAATTACTTTACAAACTTTTCCCTATATAATATTTATTTTTATTAAATTAATATTCTCTATAAATATTGTCAAATTAAAAAAAAAATCCATTAATGCTCATTTAAACTAATTTATTTTTTTAAACATATATAAATTATTTTGAGAACATGGAGAAACAAAAAAACGACTCCAAAGCTAAGAAATTCAAACTAAAATATCCATACTTTCCATATCAGATTCACTTTCCATATTACCATGACAACACCCCCTCTCACCCCATTTAACATTTGAACACGCCACTTTTTCAAAATTCAATTGACGAGAGGGAAAAAATTTCAATATTCAAAATCGAAATTTTGTAGAGGGAAAATGATTTTCGATAACGCCACTCTAGAGAGTCGACCGAGCTGAAATGAACAAAGGCAGAGCAAGCCGAAACCCTTCGGCTTCTCACAATGGCGTCTCAGTATTTCCTATTCGAATTGTTGCACCAGGGTATATTTAAGAGCAGTACCGGCCTGTGCCAGATCGATATCGATATTGAGATCAAGACGCGCTACCAGTAGATAGAGATCGATATCTGGATCGAGTAATGAAGGGATGCCACGAACTTCTCTCCTGTTACTGGCACCGGTCCCGGTAAACAAGGTAAACTAGTGAAACTATGACTTAATCATCTGAATCAATTGGCTCCGGTTATCGATCTCTAACTAGCTCTACATCTGCATCTGGATCTGCTACTGGTCATTTCTGAAGAGTGAGTACTGGACATGGAGGCGACGTTCTATGTGTTGGAAGGTTTGAACTATCAATTTTGTATTTGGTGATATGAGGAGGATGATCTGATCAGATCAGAGCATGCAACCGCCAGCAGATCAGTCCACACTCAGAGTAGCACAGAAAATTTCGGACATTTTTGGGGTATTTTTTTAGGGCTACATTCAACGCAAGTTGACTGGGCTTCGTCGGTATTTCATAGCTACTGTCTCAGGAAATATGTATACGAGGTGCATATTGAGGGATAAATATAGTAGATTTAATCTTCAAAGAAATTTTTTCACTTATGAAAAATCTATCAATGCTCTGAACGGACTTCTAGACAACAGAAATCCACACGGAGAGAGTAATGGAATAAGTCAGTTCAAGGTATTTCATAATCTTTAAAATCTTCATGTTTTTCTTTAAGGTCTAGCTGTATTTTGCTCAGCATAAGTATCTGTATTAATTGGCAGAGGAACCCGAGAGTTCGTTCATTTACTACAATGGAAGCTTTGTTGCAAAGAAATTAGGGTAAACTGCAGGAAATATAGGCTTTACACCGATTTTTAGCACAAAACATCAACGAAATTAGGATCAGTTCTGGAGACAATTTATATGATTTCCTTGCCTCTTCGCATCGGATTTTGTCAAGCAATAATGTTCGAACAAATCAATTAAATCTGATGGACGCCCATGTCGCATTCAGGCAAAGATTTGTAGTGGTTCTAGTGAAGCTCAAGTATAAGTTTGGCCAGCTTTGAAGTACCTTGAAACTTTGTAACTTCTCGTGAGAAATCTTATTTTATTTCATTTCATTAAGCTTCCACATGAAATGGCCCTGAGATTGTTCCTTTCATTTTTATTTTCGTCTGTGTTTTAATGTGGTTGATAATCTCATCGCATGTAGATAAGTGAGTACACTTTATAACCTGGGTGGAAAAGATGTTGTCATGTTCGTGTGTGTAACCTAAAATGGAAAAAATTGTTGTCCACCCTGTAATGTGAAAAAAGGCACAGTGAAAAAACTAAAAGAATATCTAACATAAATCCATCTGAACTCCTGTTCTTATAAACAGCCTCAGGTTTACCTCAGGTGGTAAATCGTTTTATGCAATTTTTCCAACTTAACCCTCAAGAGAAACTGTAACTGAGTGTTTTATAAAAGATCTCATTTACTTTAATTAGTCTTCCTGTGCGAAACAACCATTGTACTTGATGTAATTTACTTGAAAAGGTATGTATATATGGAGCAACCCTAATTAAGTTTTGAACCTGTTTTCTACGGATTCTCTTAAAGTTAATTTCATATTTGACTTAACTTTTTCACTTTTTGTGAATATGTTTTTGAGTTTTCTATTAAGTAAACTATTTGTAAATACAACATAATACCAAAAAAAAGGCGGTCCACGGAAAAGGTCACTGCCACAGAGTCATGAAGGGGTATAAGAAACCTAACCCCTTGAAAATCTAAATCCAAAAAGCAAGGTGGGGCCTTAAAACAAAATCCACTGCAAAAGCATACTTCATCAACTGGCTCTGAAACGACAATTGACACTTGGTCAACTTGATCAAGGTAAACAACTCATTCTGAAAGGGATGACATGGAATCTCAAAAAGGAAGGGATGCCACCGACTATCGAATTGAATTTGACACACCCTCTTAACCCTTGACCCGCAAAAAATGACCTGCCACGGCATCCAAACCCGAGGCTACAAACCTACAACCAATGCGACATGTGATGTTTCTTATTTGCTAGGCGGGTGTTAGCGGAACACATTACCACCCAACCCATAGCGTTCAATGTTCAGTGTTGGCCTAAGCATGATCTCATATGGAACATGGAAGGAAGGCAAAGCAAGCCAAAACCCTTCGGCTTCTCACAATCGCGTCTCAGTCTTTCCTATTCGAATCGTTGCACCAGGGCATATTTAAGAGCAGTACCGGGTGTATAGGGGTCTGATCTGAACCGCAAAGAGGCAACGCTTGACTTCTGCTGTATTGCAGCATATTGTGCCGCTATGTTGTTCTTCACACGAGACAGAACGCAAGAAGAGGTAAATCTTCAACACCTGTCAATGACATTTTTATATCTCTGCTTATATTGCTCCTCCCTCATCTTCATTTCACTGACATCCTCCTACAAATCTTTTTTGTGGTAATGCCATTGATTTTAGTCTTCTCTTTGATATGGATACTTCGGACAATTTCTTATTTGATCATAGTGATCGCTTGTGAGGTAGCAAAACCAAAACATTTTTACCGTTTCTGTCAATTGTCCTCCTATCATTCCTTCTTTTGCGCGTCCAGTTCAAGCATGCAGTTCAAGTTATGGCTCATGAAAGAAGCGACATTCATTCATTTCCCTCCATCACGAGCACCTGCACTTCCGCGGAAAGTTGTCTTCACCTCTAAAAGGAAGCAGAATACATTTCTTCTCAAACCCTATCGAATAACATATGGGTTTGCCTGCCACAGACGAAGGGTAGGAGTTGTTTGGTAGATGGGGGGTTTTCCAAAATATTTGCCATCAAATCAAAGGGCTACAGTGGCTTTATTGCAATTTGTTTGGCAATATCCTCTATATTCTTCTACCCTAAAAATTCTTCTCTGAAACAATGCCCACCCTTCATCTCTGGACATATTCCCATGTTTTTCTCCCAAATCTCATCGATTACGAGGTAAGTTCAGGCATTTTTTTCCTTCTGTTACCACTGTTGTGTAATTTGAAATGATATTATTTTATATAATGTTTTGTTTTTACATTCATCTTTTTATTTCTTACTTAGAAAATTTGATTATACGTTTTAAAAAAATTATTAGATTTTGTATTTTTTTTCTATTTATTGACTGAAAACTATCAATTATATTTAATTGTATTGTATTTTTCTCTCACCACTGTCTTGTATGTCATCCCTTATCTTCTCTCACCAGTGTAATCATTTTACTCATCTTCCCTTAAAGTGTCATATTTGTCCTAGTTATCAGACAAGTTGCAAGAACTTCTGCAACTTGCAAACCTCAAGGAATATCCAGCCATTGAGTTATCTTTTTCTTCAAGCTGAGTCACAGTGGCTTATAATCTACCTACTTGTTGCTTTGACATATTTCAATCATTTCCTATAGGCCTCAACACATTCTTAAGTGTCATCAAAGCATTTAGCAATCTTAAGTATCTCTGCCAGAATTTAGTTTTGCATGCTTTGAAGTTTGAATCAATGTTTCAAAACTAGGAATTGGGAAAAAATCAGTGAGGGTCGGGAAATTGGAAAAATGAGGAAAAAATGTACAAAACTCGACCAGCATAAGCTTGGACATGAAAAAATCGAAAAGCTCGGCAACCTGAAAATCTCTAAAAAATCAGAAAAATTGAGGGAAATCGCAGAGTTTTGCAACTCTGCATTGAATCTCTTCTTGAAGGTCTTAGATTGTTGCTACCTGATTCATTTGCAGGTCCTCCATTATTATTCTAAGTTACTTTATTTCCTATTTAAGTTTTGTTTGAGAGTTAGTTCTTCTTGGTGCCATTTCTTTGTGTGTTCATGAAGGGAAGGGAATTGTGCTATAAACTTGATAGTTACTGGGGCAATTTAACCAATCAACTTGCAGAATGAGAATTGAAAAAGGTAAAGTCAATGTTAGTATGAGGTCTCCTAAGTTGAATTCCTGCCTAATCTTAAATCCACCCCTAAATTTGCTTGATCATTTGCCTGTTCATTGTCTATCATTGGCACCTGAACAAAATTATTGCATATAAATGACTTGGCTAATTGTGAAACCATTAGGTAACTCATCCTTTTGAGATTGGTATTAGAGGGGTATGATTTCCCTCTCGTAATATTGATCATCAGTTTTGAATCTCTTATTCATTCTCAACTTTGATTTCCTTCACAAAAGGGCATTAGAGGGGTATGATTGCCCTCTTGTAATATTGATCATCAGTTTTGGATCTCTTATTCATTCTCAACTTTGATTTCCTTCACAAAGGGTCATATCCCATTCATTGTTGCTCTCCAAGCAAGATACCACATGAACAATAGGTCAGGTAATATTTGTGAGATTTAAAAATGACAGAGTGCCCTTCCCAGTGAATTATCATATTGGGGAGAAAGTTGGAAGAACAGAAACTAAATTATATCCTTTTGATGGTAATTGAATCTTAGAGAAAATAAAAATGTACTTTAACAAATTAAATAATATGCCTGTTAATAAAATGCAATTCGAGTTTCTTAGAAGTACCCAAGGATACATGTGACTATTTTGACATAATAAAAAAGAAACTAGAAATTTTGGTAAAAGATGTACTGAAAAATACTGTTATCAATATAACCTCTCAAAACGCATCAGAATATTAGAAATCTACCATCATTTTTGTTCTTCCAACAATGTGATCTATTCTAGTTCACAATCTCTCATTGCCATTGAAGAAGTGAAATTGTTTTTTTGACTGTTGCTACCAGTTTTGATAATATGGGCTAGGGTATTTGGTGCTTGTGTTATCCTCTTTGAAAGAAACATCCTTTTAGAGAGTTTGTTTCATCAATAATTGGGACTTCATAAGGTTCCCAACCACATCACTCATGCAACTTCTTAGTTGCAATGAGTGGCTACCTATAGTCTACACATGTTTCCAGAATGAAACGTAACTATGAACCTCTGTAAAGAAATTCAAGGGGGATTCTACACATGTTCCAAAATGAAACCTATGGACCCCTACAAAGAACTTGAAGGGGAATTTCGAACTCTGATCTATAGTGGGGCTAATCTATCCTTAGTGGTTTTCATCAGTGTTGCAAATATTTTTGTTTACTCCCTTGTTTTCCGATTTTTCCAAGATTTTCATGTTGCTGTTTTTCTAAGTTTTTACAAGTCTTTTAGTTCCAAGTTTATGCTTGTCGATATTTTTCAGTATTTCTGATAAAAAAAATTCCAGACCATCAACAATGTATTCTCTGATACAATATTTGCAACATTCGTTTTTGTACTGGTTTTCTCCTCATCTGCATCTGTATGGTCTAAGAATCTAAGATGCAAGGTGTTTTGACTTGTTATATTGTTATGTCTATCTTTAAACTGCCAATAAAATTATACATTCAAGGATTTAGAGGCACAATTTAATCATAACTTGTTTGTCTGAATGTTTCTTTGTTATGTTGCCCATTTTTAAATCATACTAGTTAGAATTTAAACTTTCAGTACTACAAGTCTCAATCTACTACATGTCTTTCTGTAGAAGGGAACCTTGGGTTCTAAAGTCCCTCTATTCATTTTTCACTACTACACCTTTGTTCACGATCTGCACTGTAGTCATAGTTAATAAGTAAATTTTTTTGTTATATATATGAAATGAATAATAATTTGGCTTGGATTTGTATTTTATTTGTTCAAAATTCTTTAGGAGCAACAATAAGAAATCATGGCCATGCTATTATCTATCTACTATCACGAGAAAGTGATGTTGTATCTTTTTGTTTGTATGGCATGACATTTATTAACCAAATGAGATGTAAGCTAAATCTTTGTGGTGGAAAAACTAATTAGTTTCACGAGTATGTGGAGCATTGTAATCGAAAGGATCAGAACTTCTAGTCCTTTGTGTGCTACATTCTTTTATGTACTTCAGTCTTCAACTATCACTGATTTAGCCATTCAACTTATCATTATGAATAAGATCAAAATTACAATTCCTTTTGCATGCTATCTATTTCTAGTTTTTTTGTTGCAGTTCTCCTCTATGAAGCCTTTGTCATGTTCTCTAGTGATTGGTTCTCTTATCTTGTAAGTATTTAGGGAAAACAATAAGAAATATATCTGTTTGTAAAAATTACTTTCTCTGTTATTGTTGAATTGTATTATAAAGTTTGGTCTTTGCAGGGGATGGTTTTCTTGAGAGGAATTTTTCCTTGTTGAATGTAATCCAAAAAAAATGTTTAGAGTCTATGGATTCAAAAGTGACTCAATTGTTTGTGTTAAACATGTTCTTTCATGACAAACTATAATTAAAGAAGAGATGATGCAGTCTGGATTCTGGAAGTATTATTATTTGCATCCCAAACAAAGTTTCAGCATTTGAAGTGTTATCACAACTGGAGATTCTGTGCATGTATTCACAGACACCTTGCTCGTTTCTTTACAGGTTTCTAATGTTGCAACTCTTTCTATTGGTTACACGTTTTTTTCTTTTTTCTTTTTGTTGCATGTTATCTTGTCTTAATAACCTTGATATATCATAGCAGTCAGACTCCTTGCTTGTATTTTCACAGGTTTCTAATTCTACAACTCTTTATGTTCATTACGTGGTTTTTACCTTTTGTCTTATGTTATCTTGGGTTAATAGCCTTGATATGTCATAGAAGAGGGGAGCTTGTGATAGTAAGATATATGGTATGAAGAAGTATAAACATTTTGTGATTTGGACTTTTTCCAGCAAACATTCTACAATTTGGACTCTTTATGGTTTCTCGAATGACATTCCTTCTTCTGTCTATTTGCCTGAAGGTAGTAGCACAAAGATACCACAAAAACATTGCCTGTGTGCATATGGGTTAAATAAGTGTTCTGTTGACTAAGCCTCTTGACTGCACATGAAGTAGATAGACGGTCCTTTGAATCTTATTCCAGTTTAAAACTTTCTTTCTAGCTAGCAACCAGAGGAAGGTGGAGACTTTTGGCCATGTCTCGGTGGTCCAAACTTGTTGCGAGATTTTTTTCTCTTTCAATCGAGTTATTCCCTACCTCCAAATTATAAGCTTCTTTAACTAGGAAGGTCCCTCCTCCACTCTGGCCCCAGTGGAGAGTGTCTTGACCCTCCTTAAGCTCTTATTCTTCTTCTGTTCACTTCTTCTGCTAAGAGGTCTATTCCCTCTTGTGAGATGGGTGGAGGCCAACAATTTTAGGTTTTCATTTCATTGTGGGCTATGCCTTGCCTCTCCTTCCAATAGTGACTAACATGATACTAGTTCCAGTAGTGGAAGAGGTTTCTAGTTTCTGTAAAGATTGTTTTCTTTAATTGTTCCTACTACTTCCAAGAATCATCCCAAAAGAGGGGAGAATTCCCTGATCTAATTTCCCAAAAGCAGTGGTTTTGGACTACAACTTTTCTTTTCTGAGCATTATTCCATTTCAACGATCCAAGTCCATGTCCCTCCATTGTTATGAGACCTTGCTCCTTGACATATCTTGCATATTTTTTCCTCCATATTTGATCCCATAACTCCTCTTTGTTGTTTAGCCATCTCCACTAGATTTTCCTTGCCAAAACCTTGTTGAGGGTTTGAAGGTCTCTGACTCTAAGGCCACTATTATTGTTTGGTAGGTAGATTTTATCCTAGGCAACAAAGGTCCATTTTCTTTCCTTTGTAGGGCCCCATAGAAAATATCTTTGGAGACTATTTATGGCCTTAATGATTTTCGTTGGAGATGCTAACATTAACAACATGTGTAAATGCATAGAGCGCGAAATATATTTAAGCAAGGTTAATTTTCTTGGGAGGTTAAGAGATTTGAAGGTCCAAGAGTTGATTTTTTTCTCTAGCTTAGATAGAAGGCTTTCTGAAGGAACTCCTCAACACATTTTTTATTTGAAGAAATTCCATATTTTCAATGGAAGAGAACCTTTTCGAAAGCTTAGGGTTCTTATGATGTTGCACTGGGTGATGAAAGACGTATTGAAGAATAAGATAAGGGATTTGTCCTGCTTAATGGTTGTTCTAGAAGCTAACAAGAAAGAATCAATTATTTCTTTGATGGGCACTACTTCCTTGGTAGAGGGATAGCCCATAAGTAGCATATCATCCACAAATTGCAAGTGGGAGAAGGGCCTGAGTCATGGAGGAGGTTGAGGTCTTTTAGATGGCCAAGAGAAACAACATTGTGGAGTGGAGGCATCTCCCAAGACCCTCTAAAATAAGAATTAACAGAAACGGAGAAAGAAGGTTTCCTTGTCTAATGCCTTCAGAGAGGTTGAAGGAGGGGGGAGGAGAGCCATCAACCAATACAGAAAATAAGGTTGTTGAGACAAGTCTTTTGACCTAGCTCGAACTAAATCCAAAAGCTATTAGCATCTGAACAATGAATTCCCAATTTGAACAATCAAATGCTTTGGACAAATCAATCTTGATGAGCATACCTAGTTAGGGAATGAATGGCTTTATGCAACACTATGATCCCATCTAGAATCTGGCCCTGTTCATGTAACCTCCTTTCTCATGCGAAGTTATGTGATACATATTCTACTTTATTCTATTAGCTATAACTTTGGATATGATTTTATAAATTACATTACAAAGTGAGATTGACATGAATTTGTCCGGAGAATTATCTCAGCCTTATTTGGGAATAAGAGAAAGGAAGGTAGAGTTGAATGCTTGCAGAATTCCTTGTGTAGATCTAGAGTCTTCTATCACTTTCCAAACATTTGTCTCTACCACAGTGCAACGGTTTTGGAAGAACTTTGTTGTGAATCCATACTTTTTTGGAGATTTCCCTGTAGCCATCTCCATGATTGTTCCTTCCATCTCTTCAGAAGTGATTTTCTCATTAGACTCGCATTCTACTCTAGAGTAACCAGTTTGGGGATATGGCTCAAGATTGAGTTCATAGCTCTTTCTCTCAATCTCCAGCTTTGAGAGGAGTTGATGGTAGTAAGCAATGAGTTCCTTTTCTATGTCACCATGCTCTTCCAGTTTTTCCCCATTGGCATTATGTAGAGAAACAATTTTGTTCATCAACATTGATTAATCATGGAATCATGGAAGAATTAAGAGTTCCTGTCACCTTTCTTGAGCCACCTAATTCTTGAGTTTTGTCTCCATAAATTTTCATCTTGCTTCTCTCTCATTTCTATTTGCTCCTTCGATCTATCCTCCTTTAGTGCTAGCTTCTCATTCATACCTTCTTTTATGATAATTTATTGAACCTCTTCCATTTGGATTTCTAAGTCATGTTGAGCTTTAAAAATATTTCCAAAGACTTTCTTATTCCAATACTTAAGTTTGGTCTTTAGGATCTTGTGGTACTTCTAGAATCGATACATCAACGTTCCTTTCATTGGATCTATGTCCTTCCACCATTGCCTTATATTTTCTTTGAAGTACAGATGATCAAGCCAAAAAATTTCAAAGAAAAATGGTTGATCTAGGAGGCCCCAGGTTGACCCTGGTTAGACATATAGTGATTGGATCCCGCTCCAGGTAATATTTCTGCTTTAAATGTTGCTCCTATCTAGATGAGGGATTTAGAGATTAAGAAGTGATCTAACCTTATTGTAATCTGATGCTTACCTCCTCTTTTATTGTTCCATGTATGGAAACCATTGGTAGTCATTATGTCCACCAATCGTAATCTTGAGATGTTGTTCATAAAGGTAACACTGTCCTCCCTTTTAGGGCCAAACTTTTCCGTCCAAAATTTCAGATGCAGACCTTTTGAGTTTGTGAAGTAGGGACCATCTTCAAAGACACATTAACTGTCCTCTATGCATTGCTATAGAAAATCCCTTGGAGCCAAGCTTCAGATCTACTTGGTCCTTGGGCTTCCATTGTGAGTTTATCTACCAAATTAATGTTTTCTCCAAGGGCTCCCCATAAACTTCCTTATAACCAACCTTGCCTAAGACCGATGATATATATTTAAATATTGATATGGCTAGTATCTTAGCAAAGGTTAATGTACATGTCCTCTTAGTATTGATATTGTATTTTTTTTTAAATACCTACAACATAGTCGCTATTGCGACATCTTGGAGTGTCACTCCCATAGAAACCACGTCGGAGATGATACCTCTTAACGTCTCTCTTCCCATGTTCTAGACGTCTCTCTTGCCACCTTCAAGACGTCGGTCTTGCCACGTTCCAGACATCTCTCTTGCCACATTCTAGACGTCTCTCTTGCCACGTTTAAGACATCTCTCTTGCCACTTTCAAGACGTTGGTCTTGCCACGTTCCAGACGTCTCTCTTGCCACGTTCTAGACATCGTTCTTGCCACGTTCCAGACGTCTCTCTTGCCACGTTCTAGACGTCATTCTTGCCACGTTCCAGATGTCTCTCTTGCCACGTTCTAGACGTCGGTCTTTCCATGTTCGAGACGTCGGTCTTGCCACCTCCAATAGGTCGCAATAACGACAAAATCTATGTCATCAGAAAAGAGACATCATGTGAAACGACGTTTGAGGGGTTCCGTTGTTTGTCGTTCTCCCGACAATATAAAGTGGCAATTGCGACGAACGCGCCGTTGGAATTTGAACCAAATTTACTAGTGCTTCTCCAAGGGTTAACATCAATCTCCAAATGTTGACATCAATGGCAACCAACAGTTGAAACCAATTATCCAAGAATCTCCCCCTTTGGCATTGATGGCAACACCAACATTGATGGCAACAGTGATTCTCCAACAATGATGCTCCCCCTATGACCATTGCTCCTTATCAATGTTTCTCACTCTCCCCCTTTCACATCAATGGTGATCCATATGCATGTCGGTGGCCTCCCGCCTATTCCAACTGGATCATTTTAGTAGTTTTCCAAATCGACAGTGTTTTCCTAGTTTTCGGGTCCCTGACTTCCAGGGCCATTTTGAGGCCCTAAACAACATTTTTAGGGATCACCATATTTATAATGTATACTAATTTAGATTATAATGGAAAAATTTGTATTCCATGGATAGACCTTTCAAACGGGCTATCGTATGCGTAAAACGAAGATCGTATGCAAAAGTTATGACCCTGGGAAGTTGATGTACTAACTTACCCAAACGAGGCCCACATGACTTTTGGCGATTCATCTCCTAGGGTTAGGTTTTTGGATGTCTAGGGTTTTTGAAATTCCTGTTTATTGTAAAAGGGCCTTGAGAGCCTCATTGTAATCATCTTCTAGTGAATGAGCACAACTGTCACATCTCTTCTCAGAGATAAGTCGCCACCATTCTAGCAAGCTTGTTTCCTATTGCATTTTATAGTTTCAACTTATTTCCTTATTGAATAGAAACTAATTATATTGTATATATGTTATTTTGTGTTAAGAATATTTTGACAATAATCTGTATTCATTTCATTATGCTCACAAAATCCAGATCAAATGGAAAAGGGTCTCTCTCCTTCGGGTTTCTCCCACTATCTTCATGCATCTGTTCTTTCTCTTTTTTTTCATGACTTTGTTCTTTCTCTTCTCTTTTCTCATCATGGGAAAAAGGGTAGCTACCCCTTTTGGTATGTCTACCCATGTTTGCACGCTTCTAACCTTTCTTTCCTGATCCCTTTCTTTGACTATTTCTCTTCCCTCTACTTCTCTATAGGATATTGTGTTGATCAATGTAGGGATATCTGTAATTGTTTCCTTTCCTCTCTTCCAGTGCTTGCTAATTGTCCATTAGTGCTTCCTCTTGTAACTCTCTGATAAAAAATAAAAAAACAAAAACATTCAAAATTTAATTACTTCAAATTATCTGTCATGGCCATATTGTTCAACAATGATTTTATTCTGATGATTTAGCTTATACTAAAGACTTATCTTTCCCTATTCTACTATGTCTTTCATTACTTTCCTTTATGTGACCAACCAATTCCAACCGATTCCACTAATTCCAACTGTAAATACACTACTATGTATCTTCTCTGACCAATGTTTTTTGTACCTGCTAAGAATCCATTTCGAACCATATGTCACATATTGTTCATGAATTTGCTACTCAATTGTCCACAATGCTAACCCATCTATCATTGTACTTATGTTATCTGACTGCTCTAAATATGTCTTTGCAAACACTTCAAATTGCTCAAAATATGGTTCTTTGATCTGTAGTAACTACTCCAACAACTCCCCCTATTCAATATTCATATTTACTGGAAGTCTCCAAGTCGGATGACTCAAAACAATGGAGGAATTCGCCCTAATGTGGAGTAGTCTTCCTCTTCGTTTGTAGACTCATCATCTCTTTGAACTCTGACTTCGTTCTTTCTTCCTGTGAATTGATATTTCACTAGAATTCCTCAAAGTACCATATCTTGGGCATGTTCTTTATTGACCTGCACTTCTTTTCTTTCTCGCACTACTGCTAATCCTACAATCTCTAGGACCTAGTATTTATTCACTTATTCTTCTTGTTTTTTATTTCTTCTCCAAACCTTCCTGTATCTAACATATTCCCTTTTTCTATATATTTTTCTTGATCTCTTACTATTTCCAAGTACCATGTGTATGCCTTCTGGGTGTCCCTCATTCATCTGTTCTTATTTTATTTTTTTGTTCTTTCTTTTCCAAAATTTATTGTATCTTATATTAGTGTTATTTTTCATATATGTATCCATCATGATCCTACAATCATGAGCTATGTGACCATAATTGTGTTATTTGTAACATTCAATGTTATGTGGGGCCACATGAGCATTTCTTGCTTGAACATTTCTTCCATAAACATTGCAATATGTAACTTTATGTCCAAAGTTAGTCCAATAAAAACAATGACCATAAAATGAATTTACATATCGGGGAGTGAATGATATTATTTGTGGTGTATTCCTTATGAATTCCTTCTTTGGTTGATCATGATCTCCTCTTTTGTTGATCCCTTCATTCTAATTTACTCTTCTTTGTGGATTGAATGTGGAGGGTCTTCTTGAATATGTATCTCTATCATTTTTCTTTGATTCTGGCTGACCATGATTCCTTCCTTTGAGTACTTCTACATAACTCTTACTCTTTCTTCATTCTTCCTTTCTGGAAACCTGGAGTGCTTATTTTCAACATTCTATACTGATGATGTGGATGATTCTCTCTTTTCAACATTCTTACTAAGATTGAAAATTTGTCTCTCAATGTGACAACTTCTTCTTCGAGATTCTCAATCTCCTTTTCTTTCTTCATCATCTTACTCCTAATGACTTCTTTTGTTCTCTTTGCTTCTTCAAGTGGGATCTTCAAGGAGATGATTTCCTTTTAAATTATTATTTCTTCTTGATCAAATTCTACTTCAAGTTGATTTAAGTCATGAGTTTTTTCCTTAAGATGATATGTCAAATTGTTCTCTCTCTTATTTTCTTCCTTTATTTCGATTTCCAAACACTTCTTCTCTTTCAATGATTCCTTTCTTAGTGTTTTTATTTCGTCTTCCAAACACTACTTCTCTTTCATTTGAATTTTGTGTGTTTCTTTAATCTTTCTAGCTTCTTCTAGTTGAGCTTTCAGTTTCACGATGAACTATTGGTCTTCTTCGAAACTTTCTTGAGAATTATTCTTGACTAATTGTTCATCAAGAGACTTGATCTTCTTCCTTTCTTTTGTTAATTCATCTAAAGCACTTATTAACTATGCTTCAATTTCTACTATTCCTTCTTCACAATATTCTTATTTTGAATCCGTCTGACATGATGAACATCTTTCTTCTTGTTATGTACCTATAGTTTCTTTAATTTTCTCTATATTTTTGGTAAAATGGAATTCCTTTGAGTATAAATTGTGTATCTTATCCCAAATTTATTTGGCTTATGAACATTATCCCACTTTGAATTTCACTAAATCAGGTAATCCTTCCATGATGAAATCCATTGCAATTTTTTTGTTCTTTTCAACTCGTTCTTAGTTGCAATCTTTGGCTTATTTGAACCAGTGTATCCTATAACAACTAAGTACCAAACATCATATCCCTGTACCTATAAAAAAAAAATCATTATGATGATCCAAATCTCATACTACATGCCATTATGACCATTGAACTATGGTATTCCATTTCTATACAAATTGTTTCTCTCCATGATCTTCCTTCCAATGGTTAAAATGTTTCCTTGAAAGAACCTACTCTAATACCACTTGTTGGAATACTGAAAGGGGGGGGGGGGGGGGGNGGATGAATCAAGATGAGGACTTTTACCACTTTTAAACAAAATATATAATATTCAACTTAATAAACAACATATCATTGGCATATCATCAATATATCATCAGTATATCATGAGCACATAAACATAAGCAACATCACATCAAGTACACAATACACCAAAATTTACGTGGAAACCCAAATGGGAGAAAACCACAAAATTATTTCTTATATATATCAATAATCCGTTCATAGTAAGCACCAACTTCCAAATTCTCCAGCTACAACTCAAAGGAGGCTACAAACCCCTATTTATAGGCTCCAACCTGAAGGAAGATACAACTCTCTAAATTCTATGGATCCAACCAAAAGGATGCTATAGCTCCCTAATTCTCAGGCTCCAACCTAAACAAAGCTCCATCTCCATAATTCTATGGAACCAACCGGAAGGAGGATACAACCCCATTTCCTTGCCTCATCCTGCCTCCCTAAAATATAAGTGTATACCAACTATCTCTACCACAATCACTGCCACTATCACATCAACATGTAACCTATCAACTTGTCATTGTCACTGTCAACCTCTCACTGTATCCAACCTGCCAGTGTCGCTGATACTCAACCAGATCCTCTCACATGGATCATATACCAAGGACACCTCTCCACTAGATGTCCAACATCACCAACACATGCCTCTATAAATCATGTACCAATATCACCAACACACCATCACAAGATATGTGTCTCAACCATGTATCAAATAATGTACCAAACCATCAAACTGTACCATATGAAACATCAACTGTGTACCACAACCTGTACCACAAAAATTGCGTCAATCATGCACCAACACCTGTACCAAAATGTGCATCAACCATGCACCATAACCTATATCATATGCCTCAACCATCAACTATGTACATCAACACCATACTAAGTACCAATCATGTACCATAAAATGTATCAACCATGTATATAAAGACCATACCAAGTACCAATCATTTACCATATCAATCATGCTCATCAATAAATGTACCATACCATGTACCAACAATGTATCTCAACCATATACCATATTACTTAATCATTCCACCATGTACCATAGGATATACCAAGCAAGTTCTATCAATGGTGTACCTCAACCAAGTACCAACATCACCAAGTGATGTATCGCATACATGTGTTGTAATATACCAAGTGTAATGCTCAACAATGTATCAATAACAATGACAACCATACACTATGTGTCAACTCTTCAAGAGTATACCAAAGACTTTCCTCAAGCATGCACCATAACATCATCAACATGTAACCCTAAAAACATGCATATAAACATACCTGTAACTCTGTAATATCCCGGATGTATTTGATCATAGACCTGTAGACCTTCCTCAACTTTAGCAATAAGAGAATAGCATCTTCATCAAACTTTACCTTAGTCTCACGGGACTAGTTTTTGTATTAGTCACAAAACCTAACTTGCAACAAGAATAATTTTGTACCTATATTGAATAAAGGTATGAAACTTATACCAAATAATATGCAATATCTTCTCTACAATTCCTCCAAGTTTCATTTCTTGGAACATCCCAGAAAAGGCGTCATAGAAAAAATGGCATACCTTGTTGAATTCTGGCTTATTCTAGAGAGTGAACTTGTAGAGAATGCCACACGCAAAGTATTGGATATATGGATATGAAAATAATACATAAGAAAACAAGGATTATATTTTATCCAATGCATTTGGTCGCCCTGTATTTGGATACTCTATGAATAAGTTCTAATTGTTTTACCTGGAACACTTGTTTGAGACTAGTTTCAAGACTAGCCAAAAACCATATTTTCCATGGAGTGTATCTCCAAAAATACAATGAACCAGAAGCTTAAATTTATACTACCGATACCATGATATGTCTTCTCAATATCCTCAAAGTTTCATTTTCTTAATAATTCTAGAAATAAATTTATACCAAAAAAGGTAAGATGACCTGCAAATAACATACCTTAAAACACATCCTCACAAGAATTCATCCTCTTTTGGAATTTCTCCTTTCTTCACTTCATATTCCCTCTCAAATTCACCTCAAATATCCTTAGTTACCTCATATAATAATCAATTACTCACATAGAATATATTCAATAGAATGTGTGTGTGAATGTAATTATGAGTGACTTATTGAGGTGTATATATACGTTTTCTAAGTAACCTATTTCGTTAACTTTAGGGTTTCTCGAACTTTCTTGTTACAACTACTTTACCCTTTCATTAATGACTTGAAGCCAATTAGGGGCTTCTTAACCCATCTTTGAGGCTTCCATAGGGGCTTATTAACCCATATTTGGGGCTTCCAACTTCATGACCTCATAACTCCTCAACCGTGAGGAACCACGTGGCATACCACCTATCACTAGAAATGGCATGATGAGGAATATTTACCCATGAGTGTCTTACCTTCATGTACAATGTCTTTCATGTCCATATTACTCAACCAACTTTGGGTACCATAACCATACCTTTGGGGCTTCATGTAGATTTCATCAAATGCACCCATCACATATGTTTAAATCAACTACTCCATCAATGAAAACTAAATCACCATAAATATCAACCACATATCTATGGTTTCTGGACTTCTCCAAAGGTTTACATCAATATCCAGAGTTGACATCAATGACAACCAACTATCCAAACCAATTGTCCAACACCAATGTTGTTCCACATCATCCTTACATGTTCCATGGAACATGGGTAACCTTAGGGTACTATATTTATTCACCATCTTCAGTATCGAACTAAATCCTCTAATATGACTATTAGGTATTTTTGAGCCTCTAAATTGACATCCACACTACCCTATTATACTCTTCATCTATACCTTTTTGGCTTACCTAAGTTTGGGTAAATGACAAAGAACACTACCATTAGCCATTGATAAGGTCATAAGGTAAATTATAATTAATTCATGCATTTTTGTGGTTTATTGAGCTAGGAGATTAAATGTTTCATGTACTAATGCTTCAATTTGCCATGTATAATATTTGACCTCTAGATAAGTCCAACCTTCCTGTACCAGCTCAGTTATCTGGTACTTGTGCACCAGATTTCCACTGTCCAAATACAGTACCAACCACACCTTCTATTCAGATTCGGTATTGAATCTCACCTATCGCGATCCAGTACCAACAACCGTAGACTGTCGTGATCCGGTACCAACCATTTGTGCACTTTTCAGATCTGGTACCATCTACCTGTCACGATCCGGTACCAATACAGGAAGCTGAATGTACCAAGTTTAGCTCTAGATCATGCCCAAGACAATTGTTGGATGTTTATTGAATCATAAATGTTTTAGCAAGGCTATGCTAGGATATTTTGTTGTTGCTTCATCCTCATGCACTTCGTGTCATGAGGATGAAGCTTAAAATATGTAACCGAATAATTAAATTTAACAATTGATTGATTTGCAAACGATTTCACCTCCTTGTGTTTCACAACTAAGACTATTTAAATAGTCATGGAAAGGATGGTGGAGGTAGTAGAGAGTTAGCATAATACAGCATGTGAAGCAACATTACATATTGCAGAATATATTCTGGGTGAAGATTAATAGAAGGACGTCATTTATCTCCATGTCTTGATCGTCTATGATTGAATGTGAGTTGAGTTGTTAGCATAGTTTGATTCTATGTTTTGAAGTTTGAGTAAGAGTAATGAGTGGTTTAAAAATAATATTATTGTAGACTCCAATCCCTAACCTGTTGAAGCAGCAAGGGCCCACCGCCCAACAAAGGTCAGCATCTTTGTAGATTAGTATTAGCATTTGATTTCAATAGTGTAAATGTTAGACTAGCTGAAGCTTTAATTCTTTCAGATGATAGCAGTAAAGTTTAGACTAGGATTTCAATTATATGATTTTTTAGAGATCTTTACTCACTCTGTTTTGCATATGATCTATTTTTATGAATTTGATTTTTTTTCATAAGACATGAATGTTGGCAGCAGTAGTCAGACATATTTGAAGGAGAACTAGTGAAGTTCACAACAACACATTGTGAACCACAACATACTCAGTATATTGACTATTGAACTACCCACACTATGTTATGATGATTGATGTGTGATTTCCCATTCAGAAGTGTGGTTTCATAGTTAGTTCTCTAGGTCATATAGCAGAGTTGATCTGTCAAAAGAACTCCATCTCATACTTGCATGTGCCATAATGGAGTAGATAGCCTCTCTGTGAAAGACAACCAAAGTGTATTTTAGTTTTCTAGTTTGTTTTGTTTCCAGTATACATAATATAGAATAGTTCTATACTCATGGCATTAGAATTACCTTTCTTACTAGTGTCTTGTAACTCTGTTGATTACGAATCCTAGATTGAGAATTAATGAGTGCATTATACTAAACATATAAGTAGCACAACATGTTGGCGTCGTTGTCGGGGACTTGCAAATGGTAGGAAGTGTTTTTTAGCTTAGATTGTTTTCATAAATTTTGAATGTTTTTAAAGGTTGCTTGAGGGAGGAGGATAAAACATTTAAGACGTGAGTGAAGAGCCACGCAGCCACTAGAGTGGGGTTCTCCGAAGCTAGGTTTCCTTCTTAACTTCTAGATAGAATTAGGATTTCAATTCAGTTAAGAATCAAATTTCTATTTTATGCATA
>SNQJ01S0005864.1:349237-364486 GCA_010110895.2 Picea sitchensis | reverse complement strand
AAGACCTTGGAGAGCCCAAAACTCCAATACATTTTATGACCCTAATGCACAATATCAACAACAACAATGGGGTCCTTCCCCAATGACCTATCCACAATGGACACCTCAGCAAGCTCAAAATCAACCTTGGCAACAAGGTTGGAGGGGACCTGTGTATGGAAATCCCTCTTACCCTACATATCCATAGTACCCTGCAAACATTTCCCAACTACTACCTGGATTCAACCCATAACATATGCAAGATTTACTCCCACCTCCTATACAACAACAATTTACAACCCCCTTGAACCCTAACCAGCAGCAGCAACCACCTATAAATTCTAATCAACAACAAAACCAAGCTGCTCACAACCCTCCAAAACCAACAACAATCCCTCCCCAACCACTCCCTAACCCCAATAATCGAACCACCCACCCAGTGCAAAATACAAAAGTTCAAACCTTTCCCACCTATGAAATTCAACTACGATCGGGGAAAGTTGTAAACCAATCAAATCCTGTAGTAATAATTCAGGAAGAAAATGATAATCATTTTGAGGAAGAAAACACTCAAACCACCCCTGCAGAAGAAGAGACATCCCCTCCTATTCCAATCACTTCTCAGTCTGTACGATTACCCAAACAAGTTAATCTCCCACCCTACCCCGAAAGACTATTAGTGAAGAAACCCGACCCACCCTTGCACAGAGATATAGAGGATGAATTACAAAATGTATGTATAAAAATACCTCTGCTGCAAGACATTAAGGATATCCCCATATATGCCAAAATCATAAGGGATCTTTGCATTAAGAAACCAGGAAGGAAGAAGAAGGAACCTCCCCTTGTTCAGGTGGTGGGCCAATTATCTAAATTTATTTATGAAATGCCATACAAATATAATGACCCTGGAAACCCAGTAGTCACTATTGAAATTAATGGTATTTCTCTACCAAACACACTCATTTATTTGGGTGCAGCAATTAATGTAATTCCTTTTGACACTATGAAAAAGCTCCAAATAAACCAGTTAAGACCAACCCAAACCATGATAGAGTTGGCAGATAAGTCAGTCGTTAGCCCTGTAGGAAGTCTAGATGATGTCATAGTCACTCTAGCTTCTTGGGAATATCCAGTAGACTTTTTAGTCATCTATTCTAAATCATCCTCCAAACCAGGACACCTTGTGGCTCTTGGTCATCCTTGGCTGGCCATAACATATGCCTTTATCAGCTGTCAATCTAGTGAGATGACTATATCCAATGGCACACATAGCCAAAAACTTGTTCTCTTCCCTCCTACCCAACCGGCATAGGAAATACCTATTTGGTTAGAAAACCCTTATGGAGAGGAAGATTACATCAGAACCCTGTTAACACTTGAACAAATAAGAGGAATGTAAGAACAATTGGATGAAAAAGTTTTAAGTTTATTTTTGGTTGACACAAATTGTATTGAATACCCGAGGTCTTTTGCAGAATTGTCACATATTTTCAGTTCCGAATTTCAACAAACTTGGCACCTTGATATCACTCAATTATATACTTTATCACCAGCTTCCTTAGAGAAGGAAGAAATTACTGAACTTGTTGAGATTAGCCCAGGAAAACCTTTGTATATCAACTCTATTTTGGAACCAGAATAAAAGACGCAAGTAATTGAACTTCTCCAAAGACAATTTGACGCCTTTGCATGGGATTATGTAGACATGAAAGGCATTCACCCTGACACATGCACACATCATATCTACACTAATGACCAAATAAGACTAGTTAGAAAGCCTCAGCGAAGGATGAATCCAGCCTTAAAGATATTGTAAAAGAGGAATTGCAAAAACTCCTTCAAGCCAATCTCATATACCCCATTTCAGATAGTCAATGGGTATCTCCACTTTTCATAGTTCCCAAGAAAAATGGTAAGTGGAGAATATGCGTAGACTTCCGAGAGTTGAACAAAGCCACCCATAGGGATTATTTTCCCTTACCATTTATTGATCAGGTGTTGGATACCTTGTCTAGAAAGAAGTATTTTTCATTCCTGGATGGGTTTAGTGGTTATAACCAAATACAAATAACACTCAAAGACGAAGAGAATACCACTTTCACCTTCCCATGGGGTACCTATGCTTATAGGGTTCTCCCTTTTGGAATTTACAATGCCCCAGCCACTTTTCAAAGGGTTGTCCTAGCCATTTTCTCTAACTTGACCAATGATTGCGTGGAAGTCTACATGGATGAATTTACAGTCCATGGACAAGACTTCCAGGAAGCTTTGACCGGTCTAGAAAAAGTCTTGATTAGGTGTAAGGAAACTAATATTCACTTAAGTAATGAAAAGTCAAAAATCATGCTCACTGAAGGTATTGTTTTGGGACATCACATTTCTAGTTCTGGAATGAGAGTTGATCCGGCAAAGATTTATATTATCACAAAAATAAGAATACCTTCCTCACAAAAGGAAGTTCGCAGATTTTTAGGGCATGCTGGCTACTATAGAAGATTCATTCTGAATTTTACAAGCCTAACTACCCCTTTATTCAAGTTATTATCTAAAGAAACCGAATTTAAGTGGGATGATGAATGTCAAATATCTTTTGAAATTCTAAAACAGAAATTATCAACTACCCCTGTATTAAGAGGACCAAATTGGTCCCTTCCCTTTCATATCTATATCGATGCCTCAGACATAGCCCTTGGGGCAGTTCTTGGACAAAGAGAAAATCAAATGCCCTATGCTATTTACTTTGTCAGTAAAAATCGGTCTCCAGCTGAAGTTAATTATACAGTCACAGAAAAAGAATAGCTAGTTGTAGTCCATGCTATCAATAAATTTAGACACTATATTACAGGATATCAAGATTTTGTACACACTGATCATTCATCCATCAAATTCTTAATGAACAAACCTATAAAAAATTCTAGAGTTACAATATGGCTCTTATTATTACAAGAGTTTAATATCAACATTATTGATAGACCTGGTAAGGATAATCTTGTGGCTGATTTCTTATCTAGAATGATTCATCTGGGAGAAAACGCACCAGTAGAAGATAACTTTCCTAATGAAAATTTGTTTGCTATTTCTACATTCACTCCTTGGTATGCAGATGTAGCTAACTATCTTGTGACAGGGAAGATGCCTCGGAAATTTTCTACTAGAGAAAAACATAAAGTAATTTAGCTAAGTGCAAACTACATGTGGCACGATGATTGCCTCTACAAAATAGGACTAGATTTGGTAATCAAGAGATGTGTAAGGGAAGATGAAGTTCATGATATTCTGCAAGCCTTCCATGATGGTCCTTGTGGAGGACACTTCATAGACAAGAGGACCTCTTACAAAGTTATGCAATCTAGTTACTACTGGCCTCATATTTTTAGAGATGTTAAAACTTATGTATCCAATTATGATGAAAGCCAACGAATGGGTAAGAATACTGCATGAGACCAAATTCCACTTCAATCCCAAGTATTTATTGAGCCTTTTGAGAAATGGCATTAGATTTTGTAGGGCCCATTAACCCTGCATCTAAAAAGAAAAAGTATATACTTGTATGCACTGACTATGTGACTAAGTGGGTTGAAGAAAAAGATTTACCAGCTGCAAGTGAACAATCAGTGGTAGATTTCCTTTTTAATGACATCTTTACTAGATTTGGTGTACCTCGAGAAATTGTGACTGATCAGGGAACTCAATTTACCTCTCATCTAGTCAAAGTTGTTACAGAACAGTACCAAATCAAACACAGGAAATCTACACCCTACCATCCACAGGAAAATGGACAAGTAGAATCTACCAACAAAGTTATTGAGTCCATTCTTACCAAAACAATACAGCTAAACCACAAGGATTGGGATGATAGATTATTAGAAGCCTTATGGGCTTATAGAATCACCTAGAGGAATACAACAGGACATACACCCTACGAGTTGGTGTATGGGAAGCAGGTGCTTCTTCCCATAGAATTCCAGATCAAAACCTTCAGGACTGCAGTACAAGTTGGCATGAACTTGGATGAAGCCCAGAAACAAAGACTCTTGTAGCTTAATGAGTTGGATGAAATTAGGTAGGAATCACTTCAAATAACCACCCTCATTCAAGAGAAGAGAACAAAATGGCATGACAAGTATCTCAAAAAGAAAAAATTTCAACAAGGAGATTGGGCCATGTTGTATGACAACAGATTCAAGAACTTCAAAGGTAAGTTAACTACTCATTGGATGGGACCTTACAAAATTGACATTTTCTATGATAATGGTTCAATCAGGATAAAGATAATTGATGAACAACAGACACCACTACTTATGAATGGTCACCGGTTGAGAATTTATAACAAACCCCTGTCAAAAGAGGAATTTCTGACTCGTATACTATAGAATTCAGATATGCAGGTGATCAGTAAGGAAGGAGACCCTCCTACTGATCCACATTGATTGATTGGTTTATTAGAAACTTGTGTACATAGGTGTGGATCGAGTTTTGTTAATAAGGTGAAGGTAACAAGAGATTCTTACCTCCTTTTGTTTTACTTTCACAATTTTTTGTAAGTAAATTTCTATAATTTATTTGATCCTTCATGAACTTGCTAAACATCAGTTTGTAGGCATCAACAATATTCTATTCTGATCCAGTACCAACAATACTGCTTCGGTACCAGAAATCTTGTTTTGGTCCGGTATCAGCAGTCTTGTGTTGGTCCAGTACCAGAACTTTGTCCTTATACAGTACTATCAGGACACATTACCTAATTGACAAGGCATGCTACACATATTTCAAAATATTATGTCAATTAATCTGAAGTATGAAGCCATGCAACAACCACTTAAGCTGGAACCAAGAATCTGAATGCAGCATCAAATGGCAGCGCTTGTGAAGCAATAAATTCTTTTGGTTCTGTTGACAACTAAAGGGAAGTATCTTTAATTTCTTTTGGTTTTGTTGCTAGCTAAAAGGAAGTATTTTAATTTCTTTTGGTTCTGTTGCTAGCTAAAAGGAAGTATTTTAATTTCTTTTGGTTTTGTTGCTAGCTAAAAGGAAGTATTTTAATTTCTTTTGGTTCTGTTGCTTGAAAAAAAAAAAAAAGGACACAATCTTTACCTATGATTGTTCAAAGAACCATAATCCTCTTCAAATACTAGAATTTTCCTTTATCCAGTATTTCAGCATGATTAAAGGGACAAAAATATATTAGCCTACAAGTAACTATCTCACCCTAACTAGACTTCAATAGTATTCATTGGATTATCTTACTAAAGAGTAACATATGAGTATATGAACACTCTCTATCATGGGCACACTAGAAACTTTTTTATGGAAGAGGATGTATTAGTACCCTAAGGAAACTTTAGGTCATTCTCTTATGAACAAACTCAGACAAAATTATACATCTGGATCACTCTAAAGAAATAATGTGCATAAAAAGTTTATTTTTCCTTTAGACAAATCTTTAAAAGACATTCAAAGAAGAGCATATACCTTCCAACCCAATACCATCCCAGCCTGTAAAAAGGTTTTTAGATGGGCCTCCCCTGTCACAGTACTCTTTAATAAAAAACAATATAGGTGACTATGGATAAGAAGCCTCTGATGGAAAAAGGGTTTAAGAGACTAACTCGTCGAGATACTGAATAGGTCTGCTAGCAGTGGGTACCGGTCTGTGGTATGACTAGGCAAACCCATCAGGGTACTGAATAGGCCTGTTGGAAATGGGGCATTCTGCCTAGGGAAGGGATCTCTCACTAATTATCACAACTACCCCACCAGAGTACTGAACAGGCTTGCTGACAGTGGGTTCTAGTTGAGAAATGTCTCATCTATACTTGTCTGATTGAAAAAATCACTTTTGTCATCTAAAAAAAATCAAAGGTCACTATTGGCATTTATGAGATACAAACTCCAGATTAAGAAGCAACATAATTACTACAAGAAAATGTCCATTTGATAATTACCCTAAGTCAAATTATCGGTCTGGCATCTAAATCCTACATTACCTAAGAAGGAAACTTCTTAAGAGTGGAGCCCTAACTAGGGAGTCTAATCTACTTATATTGTGAAATTTATCTATAACATATAATGATAGTAAATCTCTTAGGAAAGTTAGGTTGGATCTGTTCTTCTGGCAAACATATAAAAACTTCCATGTTTTCACTGTTGAATCCTACCTTTGTCAATAAGTCATCAAAAGAAAGGCAATTTCAATTTTTAGGCATGTGATCATATGCTAGGTGATAAATGTACTTCTGGAATTTGATTTGGTTTCTTTTCTCTTATCATCTTTTCTCCATTATGATACAGAATGTTTAATCTTCTTGCATAAATATATGCAACATCCTTGGCATGGGGGAAGGTCAAAGAGCTCCTTCAAAACTCTTTTTCAGACTCACATTTCACCTTCAGAAGCCAGCATGATCACCCTATAACCCTGCAAAACCAAATACAAAAGAAGATAAGCAAAAAATAAAGAAGTATAGGAAATTCCAGTACCAAGCTTTCAAAAAACTCCAGCCTAAAAAGATGAATTCTGACAATCTACAAGCAGTCGCATATGCTATGGGTATTGATCATACAAAGGTAAAATCAAAGGTAACATGGTATTTATTTTCCTCTGCTCATAAAACTACAATAGGTATGAAAATATATACTAGATCTTATGACCTTAGTATTAAAACCATGCACCTATCCCTCATACCCATATGCCTAAACTTAATCAATCCTCTCATAACTGCTCGAAAATGGTTGAGGGAAAAATCACATCAAAGCATTAATATGAAGCATGTCTAGTAATGATAGGCCACGAATGTACTCCGTCCTTAAGCAAATCACGAACTTATCTTATGTCATGAACCATGATCCAACACAAAATTCACCACTCAGAAGTCCAATCACCTATCCCAAAATGATGCTTTGATACCCAACGTCTTGTCCTCGTCATTACATTAACGGGTAGAAATGAAATGGCTTATCTGGGTGGCGAAGCTATCCAGATAAGCCTCATTTGGTCTTAAATTTTCCTTGCGAAATCCTTACTTAAACTTACCATTCGCATTATCGACGCCATCACCATATTTCCCTTGTCGTTATCTTTCTCCAGTTCCGAGCCTACTCCTCTCTACGATCTCCGATACCAAACCCTTACCCTCATCAATTGACTAAATCCTTGTGCTACAGCCCGATTCTTTTCTCACAATTTATAACGATGGTTGTAAGTAGACATGAACCAGTCTTCCAAATTTATAGAGAGACCGAGGAGTTCCAACTATGTTGAGAGAAGTATGCTAGATTGGGATGGATGCCATTTTTGGAGAAATTCACAGGCTGGCACGAGAAGATATCTCATGAATTTATTCAGGGTTATGATGGAGAGATTACGCATATAGGCAATCTGTAGCTAACAATTAATGAAGAAACCTTAAGGGAGGTCATGGGATTACCTAACAGAGGAGACAAATACTTCAAAGGTGTAGGAATCAACAAGGAAATGTGCCAACAATTTTTGAAAGAAGACCATCAGCACCCTGATTGGAAAAAGGGGATCCCTAGGAACTATATCAAGGAAGAGCATCATCCAATGATTTCTCGTCTTCAATGATTCCTCACTTGTGAGGGCAGGTATGTTGTGTCCTTCATATATCATCTTAGGCTTATATTAGACTTTGAAGGAGGCCCTAAAATTGATTTCCCATATTTTCTATCGATGAGTTTGAACAAAATGGTGAGAGGTGTCAAATCCCTATCCAAACTAAGAAGACTAGCATTTACCATCAAGGTCTTATTAAGATGTTAGTTTTACATGAAATTCAAAAGAAAAGGATTAGTTGGAAAATCCTTATCACTCAACACCTTCCCACAGAAAACAAACATGTGGAGGAATCCCAGCATGCTCCAAAGAAAAATAAGGAACCTCAAAAGAAAAAGGGAAAGAAGGATAAGGCAACTCCATCATCATCCAGGACAGTGAGCCAACACGAAAAATCTAGTAAACAAGCAAGGCCCTCTTCCATAGTCAATAAGACTTTTAAAAGTCAAGAATCAAAAGGTAAAACCAAATTAGTAGAGGAGACTTCAACAGTATCACTTGAGGAGAAGGGACATAAGACAAAAACTGTAAGGAAAGGGAAGAATAGATTAGAAAATAAAAGTGAACAGTCTATAGAACAATCCCCTATAACCATTCAACAAATACAAAAGAAGAAAAGGAAGCCTGTGAGCACCCCTGATCCAGTACCTACTTGTAAAAGAACCACAAGGAGCATGGAAAAGAGAGGAAAAGTAGTTGTCAGTCCTCATACATAGGAAGATCCAATCGATCTTACCTCCCCTTCTGAAGACTTATCATTCTAGGATGACATCCCTAGTTTGACCGAGGAACAAGCCACTATTACTTTATGTGGGATGAGGGAGGAATTCAAGGAAAGAGAATGCATCCAGCCAGTAATAATGGAGTCAATAAGGACCTTAACAAAAGAACAGATGAAGAAAAATATTGGGGAACTGCAAAAAAAAAATCAGGAACTCAAACAAGAAGTGAAGGAATACCAACTATTGGACAAGTATATCAAAAAGGAAAACGAGCAATTGAAAGCAACTAGCCAACAAATTCAAGATGACCATGAAGAGACTTATAATAAGCTCAAGAAGGTGCTATGACTCCTACAATACATTAGGGTCATAAAAAGGGAGCTGAAATAAGAGGCCTCAACCATCAACATCATTGATCCACATAAGTAAAGAATGTAGTCTCAAGTTTTGAAAAATTTTGGGTTTGTTTTTAGTTGCATGAGGACATGTAATGGTTTTGGCATGGGGGAATGTTGAGCCTCTAAATTGAAATCCCCACTACCCTATTATACTCCTCATCTATAGCTTTATGGCTTACCTAAGCCTGGGTAAATGACAAAGAACACTACCATTAGCCATTGATAAGGTCATAAGGTAAAGTATAATTAATTCATGCATTTTTGTGGTTTATTGAGCTAGGAGATTAAATGTTTCAAGTACTAATGATTCAATTTTCTATGTATAATATTTGACCTCTAGATAAGTCCATCCTTCCTGTACCAACTCAGTTATCCAGTACTTGTGCACCAAATTGCCACTGTCTGAATTTGGTACCAAGCACACCTTCTATTTAGATCTGGTACTGAATCTCACCTATCGCAATCCAATACCAACGGTCGTAGACTGTCGTGATCTAGTACCAACCATTTGCGCACTATTCGGATCCGATACCATCTACCTATCACGATCCGGTACCAATACAGGGAGCCGAATGTACCAAGTTTATCTCTAGATCGTGCCCAAGACAATTGTTGGATTTTTATTGAATCATAAATGTTTTAGCAAGGCTATGTTAGGATAGTTTGTTGTTGCTTCATCCTCATGCACTTTGTGTCATGAGGATGAAGCTTAAAATATGTAACCGAATAATTAAATTTAACAATTGAATGATTTGCAAACGATTTCACCTCCTTTTGTTTCACGACTAAGATTGTTTAAATAGTCATGGCAAGGATGGTGGAGGTAGTAGAGAGTTAGCATAATATAACATGTGAAGAAGCGTTACATATTGCAGAACATATTATGGGTGAAGATTAATAGAAGGACGTCATTTATCTCCATGTCTTGATCGTCTATGATTGAATGTGAGTTGAGTTGTTAGCATAGTTTGATTCTATGTTTTGAAGTTTGAGTAATATTAATGAGTGGGTTGAAAGAAAGCATATTGTAGACTCCAGTCGCTGACCTGTTGAAGCGGAAAGGGCCCACCGCCCAACAAAGGTCAGCATCTTTGTAGATTAGTATTAGCATTTGATTTCAATAGTGTAAATGTTAGATTAGCTGAAGCTTTAATTCTTTCAGATGATAACAGTACAATTTAGACTAGGATTTCAATTATATGATTGCTTAGAGATCTTTACTCACTCTGTTTTGTAGATGCTTTTTTTTTATGAATTTGATTATGTTTCATAAGACGTGAATGTTTGTAGCAGTAGTCAGACATATTTGAAGGAGAACTAGTGAAGTTCACAACAACACATTGTGAACCACAACATACTCGGTATATTGACTGTTGAACTATCCATGCTATGTCTTGATGATTGATGTGTGATTTCCTTTTCAGAAGTGTGGTTTCATAGTTAGTTCTTTGGGTCAGATAGCAGAGTTGATTTGTCAAAAGAACTCCATATTATACTTTCATGTACCATAATGGAGTAGATAGCCTCTCTGTGAAAGACAACCAAAGTGTATTTTAGTTTGCTAGTTTGTTTTGTTTCCAGCATACATAATCTAGAATAGTTCTATACTCATGACATTGGAATTACCTTTCTTACTTGTGTCTTGTAACTCTGTTGATTACGAATCCTGGATTGTTAATTAATGAGTGCATTATACTAAACATATAAGAAGCACAACAGGTATCAAGGTTATCAATATTGATACTCTGCTTGGTGAAGTAGCACTGAATTCTCCTTCATCTTCACTCGTCTCTTCTCTATTATCTCCTTCTACTATTTCTTCTACTATTTATCCTATTCCAATTGCCTCGCTAAATGTTGTTCTTTCTTCTTGATTACAAATATGCAAGGGGGGTGGTTCAAAGGGGGGGTAAGTCCATATTTTTATGACATTTCTTGCAAACAGACCCAGATAATTTCCTACCTGCAGCCATGCAAGACCATCTACTATTGACAATTTTTGTCCCCCACAACTAGGGGAGTCTCCATCTTCCTCTCATTCTCCTATGCCTCTACTCTATATCTCATCTTCATATGAGGTCGAAGCACTCTGTAGTAGCCAAGGGGTTCATACTTCATCCCCACTAGTATCCCCATTGGACACCCTAGTCTAAACGTCATGCATCTTTGCGGGCCCATATTTTCTTGTGCTCCTCTATGGCACAACACACTCTTTCACACTCCCTTCTGGTGTAGTCTCCTTCCTCTATATAACCTTCAAATATAGGAATATCGAAAATGATTTGTACCTTTAAGGGGGTGGTGCCTCCACTCAAGCAAGATCCATCACCTATTGGTAGTTGCTGAAGGATTTGCGGGAAACTATCCATCATCTTATTCCTCTGTTGCATGAGCACTTCCTCAAGCAACATTTTGAAAGGATATCCTGTCCCATCATCTTTCTTTTCTCCTGCCATGAGAGGTTGTTTGGGCCTGTGAGACCTTTTTTCCTCAAGAGAAACAAGCTTGAGACCCAATTCTTTGTACCCTGACCTCGTTGGAGACATGCATTAAGATGACAAGGAGAAGATTGCTCTGATACCACTGATCTATATTTTATGAGAAGAACAAAATGAATACAGATTATTAAAATATGCTTAACATAGAATAACAAAGATACATTAAAATTGGTTTTCTATTCAATAAAGAAATAAGATGAAACTGTAAAATACAATGGAAAACAAGCTTACTGGAATGATGGCGGCTTATCTTTGAGAAGAGATGTGATGGCTGCACTCATTCGCAAGAATATGATTACAATGAGGCTCGGAAGTCCTTTTTACAATAAACAGGAATGTCAAAAACCATAGACATCCAAAAACCTAACCCTAGGAGATGAAGTGCCAAAAGTCATGTGGGCCCTGTTTGGGTAAGTTAGTACATCAACTTCCCGGTATTCTAACTTTCACACCCAGCATGTTGTGCATGGATGAAATCATGGGGAAGACACCCTTTAAGGATTTGGCCAAAATATAGTTGGCAATGACATGGATACCAACCAAGGTCTTGTATAAACTACAAGTCAGCCGCGTAGGAGGTACAGTCGTGCGCATGCACAGACGCAACAGAATTGTAGCAGACAAAGGATAGTTGGGAATTGTTGGAATTGGCACTCGATCAAGACAAGATCAAGACAAAATATGAAAAATATCACGCGGATAGGCTGGAGCAGCAGTTGGTCGTAGCCTATGAGAAAATCCCAAAGAGCACGCAGATGACAGAGCTCACAGTGACAAAAAATATTTATCATATTGTGCATACAATCGATCAATACATGCACGAGATCGAGCACATCCAGAAGCAGCTCATACCTACCACTCCGACAGAGGTGAAGGAGTAGAGGAAGCAGGAGGAAAAAACACAGATAAAGGATATTGAGTGACAAGTCCATGCGGCGGTCGATGTGTTCGAGAAGGCAATACAGCTATGGACGAAGTTGGAAGAGGATCAACAGGTCCAATAGTGGGAATAGGAGGAAGAAAGGATAAGTGCAGCTGTCTAGGACCTCAAGTAGAGGCAGAGGGCAATGTCGATCATGGATCACGTCAAAGGAGCACTGGATATGAAGAAGATGCACGTGGAACTCATATCCACGCAAACATAGAAGAAGGAGCACCAAACTCAAATGGAACCACTCTAGGAGTGGGAAAAAAAGGTCATTGTGCAGGCGAAAGACACAAAGAAGAACATGGCACAAAATCGGGCAGAGTGCGAAAGGATGATCAACAACGAGATTGCCGTGCAGGTATTGGATGCACTCAAGGAGAAGACTGCGTAGGCTCAAACTCAAGGAAAGGAGCTCATAGAAAAGTTCCAAGTGATCACAGGAGAGATAGAAGAAGTGCATAAGGTTTAGGTGGCTCGGGATGAGCCACATGTCATTGTTGGGGGTCTGTTGGATGCAGGCCGAATCAGAAAGAAAGGTTATTTTTGGATGAGAATCATGCAAGAGGAAAAAGACAGTTTGAAGGAAAAGCATCACGTGCGCATGCATGTAAGACTTAACAATGATAGGGTTAGGTTTTTTGTAATTAATTGTAATGGATAGTGAGACGAAGATATAAATAAGTAGTACTAAGAGAGAGAGAGCAGACACACAGAGGGACAAAAGGAGAGAGAAAATTGTAAGAATTGTATGACTCATTCAGTTGGTGAGCTAAGGAAGGAGTGTTCGACTTGATCCCAATGGTTAGATCACAATCTAAGGAGCCTGGGCCTCTCAAGGATCGAGTAGCCTGTGGGAAAGAGGGAGAGATAAGATTGTAACCACATGCGGTGTGGGATATTTCCAAATTATAATCAAAGCTTGAGAGCTACATCTTTATGGACGTATCCCAGGAGGGGGTAAACCACGGTAACATTGTGTTATGTCACTGATTGAATGCATCTTTGTGTCTGATTAGTTGATGGATGTTGAATGAATGAAGTAACTAAGTAGATATGGTATTTTGCATGCATGCATAGAATGATGTTATAACTAGATGTTAAATGGACTGAATAAAGGTTACGGCGCATAACCACAGATCTCACTCAATCTCTGGTTGCAAACACTTGAGTATTGCAGCCACCCATAGAGCTATATCAGGTGAGACTGTACAGTGCACTGTGTGTACTTCGTTGCCTTCTAGTTTTCCAGAGGGGTGGATTGTCTTTAAGGGATTTTGTTGGGAAGCTTCTTAGTTCTGAACCAGGGTCAATCTGTAATGGTCAATGAGAACCAGAATACCCCATAAGCAAACCTCAATACCAATATAAGAAGAGTAGATAGATAAAAGGAAAACAAACAAATGATTTTGTTGTCAGTTGTGTGGAAGGAAATGGGACTCAGTATATGATATTTGTGGAGGACGCATCAGAAGAATGTTAGACTGGGTCACAAGATGTTGAGGAGAACGAGAAGATGAAACATGATGTTGATACCATGGAATCCCATGAAGGCATAGATAGATAACTGGTTGAAGACAAAGGAGTTAGAGTTTTCACAGAAATATAACAAAAACCCGAAGTTAACACCGCGCAAATATCTGGACAGAGTTTTCGTAAAAAGATAACAAAAACTCGAAGTTAACACCGCGCAAATACCTGGACAAGTACATATTCACCGACTTACATGAAGTATTTTTCTGTGATTTCCCACACATATTGCAGGAGTGGATAAAAAGATTGAAACAAAACCATCCTATGAATTGGATCAAACAGCTAGAGTGGAATCCTGAAGATATCACACAGCTACAACGAGTTTATAATAAGTTTACACGCACAATAGATTTTTGGCTAGACAACATTGTCACCAGATTTATCACAGACTTTGTAGTAGATAAAACAAAGTCGTACAGCACAGCTGAACAAGAATTATTGAAGGTACCTTGAGGTAGGTACTTGAGATCATTATATACTTCCATTAAGATATTTCTATATAAAAAAGGTGTAATGACGATGGAGTCAGATAGCTAAACTTCCCTGTGTGCATGGGAGAAGGGGGGAAGCACTGACAGGAGAAGGAGAGATGGAAGGAGAAGGGGATAAAAGAAAGAAGGAGGAGGCCTTGGACCTAATTATTATAGATGAATACCATATCAAGCAAATCATGGCGACAGCGAGAAAGACGCATAGTGGATTACCCCACCAATATAAGGTGAACACCAAGAAGAGTGACATAGTCGTGAGGGAAGGCTTGGAAAATTATGAAGAGGAGGTAGATGATCTATGAGCTATGGATAAGATTGAGGAAATCCTGCACACAACATATTAGAGGAAGATGAGAGGTCCAAGAGCAGAAATAGAAGGCAACACTCCTATCCATATCAGTGTCACTGTGAAACCCATAAACCCTTGTGCGACTAGCACACCAAGAAGAACACCACCATTTAGACAACCAAATTTTGGGAGAAGGAAGACTACAGAAAGTACATCTACACAAGGAACAACAACTGGGGGAGCCAGTTCAAGAAGAAGTAATCAAATATCTACACTGTGTGGAGGTAGTAGTTGAGCATTCATAATGTCAGGACACGATCCAACCATCAGGTTACCAGAATTCAAGGGAGAAGTGTCTTAGGGCCCAGAGAAGCACCTTTTCATCTATGAGAAGATTTGGGAAGAAAAAAATATCACATACAAGGACACTAAAATAACATAGTTAGCTATCACATTAAGAGATCGTGCACTGGATTGGTATATGAGTTTAGATGGAAACAGTCCACCAGGGACAACCATAACGATTGGAGAAATCAAGAAGTTGTTGATCAATGAGTACCAGAAGCCTAGTTTAGAGGATCAATACTGTTATAAAAATAGGACCGCAGAGAAATAAAATAAAACAAATGCAGAAACAAAACACAGAAGACACACAATACAAGAGAGACACAGATTTACATGGTTCACCCAATGTGGGCTACATCCACCAGAGAAATTGCCAGGTCCTTCCTTTATTATTATCCAGCAAAATGAAGGGATACAACCTACAACAAAACCCGTTGTAACTTCCTCTTCTTTCTCTCACAGTCTCCTCTCTCAGGATACAATATTCACCATC
>SNQJ01S0005864.1:291791-349013 GCA_010110895.2 Picea sitchensis | reverse complement strand
CAGAGGGGGTACCCCCCCTCTGCACTCCCCCGTGTGGAAGAGTGTACATACTTCTGGGGTGTAAATACTTCATGGGGTATAAACAAGGCTGAAAGTAAAAGACCTATAAATCAGGAAGATAATCAGGCTCCACAACCAACAAATACATGAACGATATGGTAGATATTAGACAGAAACTAGGAGAATATGTATGGGAGATTGACCAAAGATTCAAATGATTGAAGGGGAAGCTAAAATATGTAGCATATGCATTTGTTTGTCAATTCATTGTTGCCACACTCTAAGTATCTGTTGCGACAACAAACGTTTCAGACACATGCAGAGGCTTTACAAGCATCCCTACAACTGGAAGAGAACCAATATCATAAGACAGATCCATCCATAGAGGATTTGAAGGAGGATCTGAAGAAATTAGCATTCCATCTGAACCATAACAAGAACAAGGACAAAAGAGAATTCGTATGGTGTACCACATGTAGGACAGAAGGACACCATAAAAACAAATGTCCAACATTCGCGCAGTACATGGCAGCGGGAATGAAAAATCCATTACCAATAGGAGGACTATGGTGCGAGATCTTTATGAAACAAGGTCATTATCCATACCACTGCCCAATGATGCAGAAGTACTAGACAGTATCGAAAGCACGTATTGCAACTTTTGTAATTTAGTAGGCCATTATGAAAAAGATTGTCGAACCATGGACTTGATGAGGGAAATAACATTAGATGCATACAGGGTGTAGGAATAAATGATGATCGGGAAATACAATCCTTAGTTTAATCAAGTACTACCGTGTACAACACTACACAACAAAAGTATAATACTGCGCATCAACCATACAACACTACACATTTGCAGTATAATACTGTGCAACAACCATACAACACTATGCATCTGCAGTATAATACCGCGTAGTCACACTATAATACCATGCGGTATAACCAAACACCTCTGTATAACACACCATGAGAGGAGGCTTTGAAAGAGGTAGAGGACCAGTCATATGTCACAACTGTCAATAACCAGGACACTATGCAAGAGAATGCCCACTTCCACCAGTGACCTGTATGTATTGTCGCACATCATATCATGACACAGAAGAATGTCTGACACTATTAGGGAAGATCCAGGAAAAGAGGAATCAAAACAATCATAGTGTTCATTGGATTTCAGTAGAAGAAAGGGATGAAGGGAGAAACATCAACATAGTTAGATGGGGAGGAGCTAAAAAAAGGAAATGACACACTAAGACAATATTCAGTACAACACCAATGGGTGAAAAATAATGTCGAACCAAAGAAGCAGTTTGATGCGAAGAACAAGAAGGAGATATCCAAGCAAGCTAGACAAGAATTCCTGAAACCAGACATTCCATCGACATCAACCACACAACATAATAAGGAAGTACCAGAGTACGATATGCTCCATCGTTGGATCACACCAAAGAAACACAACCCATGGGACAAGTAAGTACCATTAAGGGTTTTTTACAATCCTGTGTTAGACTACTAAATGATCCATCCTCTATTAAAGTATTAAAAAATATTCTAGAAATATGTAGCGTAGAAGCAGAAGGAAAGTTAGAACAAAAACAAATCAATCACCTACATACAAGGAGGATAACAAGTAGGGAATTAAGGGTGAATGCCAACATTGGAGATTTTAACATGGGAGATATCATACTAGATTTAGGATCCGATGTTAATGTATTACCCAAGAAGACATGTGAATGTATGGGAGAACCCACATTAGGATATTTACATGTTCAACTGAAACTAGAAAATCAACACAGAGTTCTACCAATTGGAAGACTAAAAAGAGTGACTATAGACCTAGCTAGAGTGCGGACTAAAGTCGACTTAAAAGCAATCAATATAGTGGATGGCACAACACCTTATCCAACATTGATTGGATTGGATTAGGCATTTGATAGCCAGGACATAATCAACTTAAAGATGCGGAAGATGACCTTCGATTCAGGAGAATACAAATTCATTGCGCCAATGGACCCATCAGAAGGGGAGAGGTTCGTAGAGCCTACTTGCTTGGACCTGGAGGAAATTAACTAGTTGTACAAAAAAACTGTGTGAGATGAATATTACATAAACCTAACTCCATATAGGGTACTCAGTTGGCGAAGCATCACCTCATGTGCGTCAAACTCAGATATAGGCTTACAAAATTGGCAGTAAAGGTTACACTAAGTCTCCACAAGAAGATGTGCAAGAATAGACCGAGTAATTTGGGTAGGTATGGAGATAAGGGAACTGCCCAGATTCCATGGGGTGAATGACCTAGAAGTATTCTTAATATGGTATGAAGATGAAGTATTATAAAATCAGAGGCTCTTAGCTCTAGATATAGCACTCAAGGAAACACCTGCGAGATGGTGGGGTGTGCACAAAGAAACAGTCAAGTATCGGTACCAATGTAAATGGTTACTGCGCATTAAGTTTGGCGTAGAACAAGGAAGCAACCAACTAGATAAATATGATGGAAAAGAAGCACCAGCAGAACACTTGGAGAACTGTGGAATTCTATGGAGGATGACACCATAGGAGGAATGGACTCATAATTTTTTTCACACATTAGAAGGTATCCCATCAAATTGGTATGCAAACCAAGAACTGCGCAGAGGAACGATGAGCTAGACAGTACTACAGTAGAAATTTACAGTCACTTTCTCATTTGAGAATGAGAACCCCAACATAGACACAACACTTAAACAAATCAGAAGGGTGATATTCATTAAGGAACCATAATTTGAACTCATGATATAAGAACAACAACAAAACAAATAGACAGTAAAAGAACTATTGGCATGCTACCATGTGCAGGGAGAAGCACCAGATGAACATGACCTGTGCGATATTCAGATTGAGCAAGTTGAAGGGGAGAGAGAAGTGGAAGGTCCACCTCTGGAATCAAAAGTGATTTATGTGATGATCAAGGTGAAGAAAGTCAACATTGGGACAGTTGAGAATCCTAAAATGGCCATCATTGAAGACTATTGGGATGAGAAAATAGTGGAAAGTATAACTGAGTTACTGTGCGAGTACACCGATCTATTCCCAACAACATTCATAGAAATGAAAGGAATAACATGAGAGCTAGGTGAAATGAAGAAACCACTTAGAGTTGAGGCAAGACCAATCAGACAACGACCATATAGACTGAATCCTATATATAAGAAAAAATTCAAAGATGAAATCGATAGGATGTTAGAAGCTAGAATCATAGAACCAGTAGAGGAATTGAAATGTATAAGCCTGATGGTAGTTCAGGAAAATAAACAAGGGGGGATAAGAATATGTTTTGACTTGAGGAAGTTGAATGATTCGTGCCTACATGACATGTTCCCTACTCCCTTCACAAATGAAGTGTTGGAGAATGTAGGAGGACATGGATCTTATTCATTCACCGATGGATTCTTAGGATACCATCAGATCAAGATAGCACCAGAAGACAGATACAAGACCACTTTTTCCACATAATGGGGATCCTACTAGTATATGTTCATGTCATTTGGATTGAAGAATGCACCAGCAATATTTTCCAGAGTAGTCATAGCTGTATTTAAAGAATTGATTCACCAGTTCCTAGAGGTATATCTGGACAATTGGACAGTCTATAGTCTATTGAAAGACCATGTAGAGGTCTTGTGGTTGATGTTAGAAATATATATACAGTGTCAGATATCGTTAAATATCAAGAAGTGCATCTTTGGAACACCTTTTGGAATACTATTTGGCCATATAGTATGCAAGCAAGGCTTGCTAGTAGATCTTGCCAAGATTGCAGTAATTGTTAAACTACCACCACCAAAAACAATCTGCCAATTGAGAGAGGCATTGGGACACACAGGATACTACAAGAAATTTATAAAGGGGTATGCGTAGATCACTGCAACAATGGAGAAATTTATAAGGAAAGACACAAAGTTTCAGTGGAATGAGGACTGTCATCACGGATTGGACACCCTAAAAGAGAAGATTGTAACCACACCAATACTAGTATTCCCGAATTGGGAAAATATATTACACGTACATGTATATGCATCGTCCATAGCACTTGGAACTATTCTGGCGTAGCCAAGAGTAGGATAATTGGACCATCCTATATAATTTGCTAGAAGAAAACTGTCAGAATCAAAGCATAACTACAATACCGAAGAGAGAGAAGGCTTAGCTATGGTCTATGCACTCCAGAAGTTTAGGAATTATTTATTGGGAAAACATTTCAATATGTTCACAAACCATTCAATGCTCAAATACCTCGTCAACAAGCCAGTGTTGGGGGGCAGGATATGTAGATGGTTATTGTTGTTCCAAGAATTTGAATTTGAAGTGATAGTCAAACCAATAAAGTTGAACGAGGGACTTGATCACCTGTCAAGGATCACGAATGGGGAGGAACCTACGATTCTAGAGGATAACTTTCTCGACGCGTAGTTATTTTCAGAACAGATAGACGATGAATATTTTGTGGACATCATCTAGTACTTGAGTAGAGGGGTTGCACCACAGGAATTCAACACTACACAAAAGAAAAACCTAGTATTCAAGGCTGCAAACTATCAATTGATTGTAGGACACTTATACAAAATGGGTGCATATAGCATCTTCAGAAAATATGTGCTAGAGCATGAAAGACCAAGTATTTTAGCAGAATATCGCGATGGAATAACATGGGGAAATTATGCAAGAAAAGATACCACATAGAAGATATTGTGCGTAGGACTATGGTGGCCAACCATGCATAGAGACTCAAAGGACTACTGCCATAAATGTGATGTATGTCAGGGAGTTGGTAATCCGAATATAAGGGATGAGATGCCCCTCTAACCACAAGTAACCTTGCATGTATTTGAAAAATGGGAAATAGATTTTGTGGGACAAATTAACCCACTAGCAAAAAGGTCAGGAGCAAGGTACATTATCACTGCGACAGGATACTTAAAAATATGGGTGAAAGCAGCACCAGTAAAATATTACAACACGGTGACAAAAACACACTTCATGTTTGAGAAAGGGATCACTAGATTTGGTTGCCCGAGGATTTTGATGAGTGACCAAGGAACTCATTTTATTAACACTACTATTAAGGCTATGACTGAGGAGTTTGAATTTCATCATCAAAAGAGTACACCATATCACCCTCAAGCAAATGGAACAATGGAATCTTTTAAAAAAATCCTTGAAAATGAACTTACGAAGATCTACAATGTTAATAATGATGATTGGGACTTAAAGATATCGACAGAAATGTGGGCATATAGGACCACATGCAAAAAGTTGACAAGACACACACCATTCTTATTGGTGTATGGACAAGAAGTTGTGGTGCCATTAGAATTTTTGGTACCTATTCTGTGCATAGAAGCAATTACAAACATGACAGAATGAGGCACGGTACAGGAAAGGCTAAATCAACTGATGATCATGGAGGAAGATAGGATTCTAGCAAGGTTTCACCAAGAAGTCTAGAAAGAAAGGGACAAAGCTTGGCATGACAGACATATCAAGAGAAAGGATTTCAAGGAAGGAGACTTAGTCTTGGTGTATGACAGTAAATCCCTTCAGCACCCAGGAAAAATCAGAATGCATTGGTTAGGACCATACGAAGTAAAGACTATCATAGAAAGGATAGCTATACATTTGAAGGATTTAGGAGGAACAGAACTCAGAGGGATGATCAATGGGAGTCGAATGAAGATGTATAGGGGCAGTCGACCTCATGTATAGGGACAGTTGACCATATATATATATATATATAGTAAAAGATACAAAAGATACCACATCGGATATCAAAAGATAGCAACAAATGCATAGTGTGCCGAAAAGAGAATGAGCGCACACATTTAGAAATTCTAGCATGATGGAGAAAAGGCCAACAGTCACTACAAAGAGGAAACAACGGGAAATGCAGATACAGAAAATAACTGCCAATGGACGACAACTATCAAACTTACATAAAAAAAAATGATTGACGGGACGCTACATTAATCGTGCCAAATGGTGACAACAATGGAAATCAATGCCAAGTACGGGAGAAGCACCAGTTCAATTAAAACGTAAATTGGGTAACGTCTCTGAGAAGCTTCACATGATTCCTATATAAGCTAATACGTGAGATTGGGGAGGTTATTGAGAAATTAAGAAAAGAAAAGATAAATAGAGTATACAGAGTCAAGATCGATGTTTTCAAAGGTTACAAAGGCCACTACATTTGGTGCACAGCACCCCTAACACCATGGCACCACCCAAACTAGGAGAACTGAGCCAGACTAGCAGGCAATCCCAACAAAATGCCAGATCCCCACCGCAAGCACAGGGAAGTGAACAACACCCACTTCAGACTCCATAAGTCGTCAAAGTGGATGAAATATCATCCCACGATATGACACCAGGAATACCCACACCTATCGTTGAGGAAACCCAACAGATAGCACCAGTGGGCATGGACATTGATGTGCCAGAAGGGGGACATGGCCAATAGGCTGAGGACGCAGGCAATCAATCGCACCCTGAAACCCTAAAGAATCCCCAAGGGTTAATGGGACGGTCTCGAACTAGGAATAAATGACCGCGATAGAAAGGTCACATACAACCATGCTGGAACAACCATATGAGGGCATAGTGGAAGATGTCACTGGATGAGAAGATGAGTATGTTGAAGAGAGAACAATGGAGGATGGAACCTCAATTCAGCCACCACAACAAAAGGGAAAACAACCAGTACCAAGGTCACCGCATAAGCAGGCCGCCACAACCATTGTCTTGTCACGTATTCCAGAAGCGGTATGTATCACAGGAAATATGTTAGGCCATGTGGAGAAATTAAGGTACTCAGACCATGATGTGATGGACATGAACAAGTATCCAAATTTTTCCAAGAAAGTTTACCTACAGACTGTGGGTATAGGACCCTTTGGTGAACCAATTAACCAACTAGTCTAGTGGGAAATAGGACTGGCCAAAAATGGGATTCTATGCATGTTGGACATCCCTCACTTTGGGAGGGACCAATAAGCAAACCACTGTGTAAAGCATCAGATGGAAATCACCCATGGAGGATACCTATGGCTAGAATAGATCTTCTCAATAGACGTAGAGCTCATTACACACATCACAAGGCTACCATCACAAGGGGAGACACCTACACAGTTCCTTTATAACAAAATGAAGGAAAAGGCACTGGCCGAGAAAATGAAGAATAAGTATGGTACAGAAAGGGGGTTGCATGGAATCATAATTAAGCATATTAGTGATGTAGCGACAAGAATGGACACAAAAATTATGGTGTGCAAGTTACTTAGGAAATGTTGCAAGGATGAAGTCCTTGTTGGGTTTGTCACAGCTACAACACAGTGTACAGAGGGCACCACACTCAGCTGGGCCCCATATTTGCTGAATCTGTTTTCTGGAAGACTGCAAGGACACGCAGGACCTAGGGAAAAAATTTCACTATTCATAGCTATGCATATTGATCACCTTGATCAGATGGAAGGATTTGAAGTATTCATTCTTTTTCACAAGACCCAATCCTTGCCACGTAGCATGATACCTATCGTTGGGGTGCACTTTAGAACCCAAGAACATAAATACAAATGCATCCATATTCGAAGGATATAACAATGACCTATAGGAGAGCATCGCCAAAACTTCGCGGGTTACACCAAAAATGGTCGCACAGTATCAAAGCATAGACAACTTCAAAGTGAATAGGCATGCAATGTGGATACAAGAACAAAAGGATCCTGACAATCAATGGCTACAACTGCACTACTGCATCAAGGAAGAGGACATAGAGATGGCCATCAAGAATTGGAACGAGGACTGGCAGATTCTAGTCCTAAATCAATAGATGCCTGCAGATATGTAGGCAGAGGTAGGGAAAGAACACACACATGTAGAATATATAATAGTTCCCAAGAATCCAAGGACAGGCCAAACCCATGTGCAACAGAAGAAAGGAGTTGTGTCCAAGAAAGGCACCCAGGCGGGGAAGAAGAATAACAACCAGGCACCACAGGAACAAGAGAAATAGACTTAGATAGCACAGGGAACCACATCAAGTGCTACTCAGTAGGAGCAAGGCCAAACCAAGAGGTCAGTCATACAAATGGGGGCTACGTGCAAGAAATCTAAGGCGCACACAAAACCACCAGAATACACGATCATGGAGGACGACGCAAACCTCACAGCCCAAATGGTCTAGGACCGTACAACGGAGGACTTTGATGAGTCTCAATGCCAAAGGAATAGAATGAAGGACGATCTAGCAGACATGAGACATATCCTCAAGCAAATAGGAGAAACATATAGGGCCGACAGAGGAATAGAATCAATTTCAGCAGCATCATAGATAGGAGTCCAGGCTAGATCGAGCGATCAGGATAGGATCCAGACGACAGCACAACCGAGCTCAACATTTCATGTCACAACCAACATGTTGCACATAGATGAAATCATGGGGAAGAAACCCTTCAAGGATTTTTCCCAAATACAGTTGGTAATGACATGGATACCAACCAAGGACTTGTATAAACTACAAGTCGACGTCACCCAGGAGGTATAGTTTCACACACGCACAGACGTAATAGACAAATGATAGTAGGGACATGTTGGAATTGGTACTCGAGCATGCCAAGCTTGAGACCAAATATGAAAAATACCACATGGATAGGTTGGAGCAGGAATTGGTCGTAGCCTATGAGAAAATCCCAAAGAGCGTGCATACGGCAGAGCTCACGGTGACATAGAAGATTGATCAGATTGTGCAGACAATCGATCAATACAGGTAGGAGATCGATCACCTCTGGGAGAAGCTCATACCTACCAATCCTATAGAGGTGAAGGAGCATAGGAAGCAGGAGGCAACAACATAGATAAAGGAGTTAAATGACAAGTCCACGCAGTAGATGAATTGTTCAAGAAAGCAACACAACTATGAACAAAGTTGGAATAGGATCAACAGGTCTAGTAGTGGGACCAGGAGGAAGAAAGGATAAGCACAACTATCCAGGACCTCAATCAAAGGTAGAGAATGATGTTTATCATGGAGCGTGTCAAAGGAGCATAGGATATGAAGAAGATGCTTGGAGAACTCATAGTCGTGCAAACACAAAAGGAGTGCCAAGATCAAATGGAACCACTCCAGGATCGAGTAGTAGAGGTCATTGCACAGGAGGAAGATGCAAAGAAGAACATGGCACAAAATCAGGCAGAGTGTGCAAGGATGATCAACGATGAGATTGCAGTGCAGGTATTGGATGCACTCAAGGAGAAGATCACACAGGATCAAACACAAGAAAAGGAGCTCACAGAGAAGTTCTAGACGATCACAGGAGAGATCGATGAAGTGCCACATGTTAGTGCTGGGGGCTTGTTGGATGTAGGTAGAATAAAAAAGAAAGATTATTTTTGGAGGAGAAGCATGCAAGAGGAAAAAGAAAGCTGGAAGGAAAAGTGACACATGCGCGTGCATGGAAGACCAAACGACACTAGGGTTAGTGATTTTGTAATGGATTTTAATGGTTGGTGAGATGAAGATATAAATAAGTAGTACTTAGGAGAGAGAGAAGACACACAAAGGGACAAAAGGAGAGAGAATTGTAAGAGTTGTATGACTCATTCAGCTGGTGAGCTAAGGAAGGAGTGAGCAACCTGGTCATGAGAGTTATATCACAGATTGAGGAGCTTGGTGATATCTAGTCAGCCTCGCAGGGATCTAGGAGCCTATGGGAAAGAGGGAGAACTAAGATTGTAACCACGCACGGCGTGGGATATTTCCAAACTATAATAAAATCTTGAGAGCCAGATATTTGTGGGTGTAGCCTAGGAGGGGGTGAATCATGGTAACACTGTGTTATGTGATTGAATGAATGTGTCTTTGCATATGATTAGTTGATGAATGTTGAATGAATGAAGTAACTAATTAGATCTTGTATTTTGCATGCATGCATAGAATGGATGTTATAACTAAATGTTACCTTTTGAACCAAATGGGGAACTTTTGCATAGAAAAAAATGCCATTTGGACTAATTAATGCAAGTGAAACTTTTCAAAGGGAAATGGATATTGCACTCAGAGGATTAATCAACAATTTTGTGGTAGTGTATATTGATTATATTATTGTGTTCTTGAAGCATTAAAAATACCATGTGTGTCACTTGAGGAAACTATTTGACAAGTGTAGAAGATATGGTATATCCCTAAATCCTAGAAAATCCAACTTTACGGTAAATGAAGGAATAGTTTTGGGATTTGTTGTATCTAAATATGGGATAATGACTGAACCTAATATAGCGAAGGAAATTTCAAAAATTCCATATCCACATAACAAAAAATCCATGCAATCATTTCTTGGAAAATTAAATTTTGTAAGAATGTTTATTCCAATATTTGTTGAAACTCTTAAACCTATCCAAGACATGATAAAAAAAATATTCATTATAAATGGGGCCCCAAGGAAAGAGTGTCGTTCATAAAAATTGGGGAGGAAATATCAAAATCCCTAACATTGCTAAGTCCATATTATTAAACAGTTTATCATTTATCATGTGCCTCTGATATTGTGTTTGAATTAGTCGTCACCTAGAAAAATGATGAAGGGAATGAATTCCTAATTTATTTCATGAGTTCTTGATTGCAAGGAGTATAAATCGATTATACAGAGGTAGGAAAACAAGCTTATGTAGTACTTAAATAAATTAAGCATTTCAAACCATATCCACTTAAATCCCTAGCCAAAGTGGTGGTAGCTTACCATGTTCTGAGGAATATCTTAGTCCAAAAGGATTTGGGAGATAAAAGATCCAACTGGATGACATCCTTACAAGAGTATGGATTATATATAATACCTGGAAATATTGTTGAAAGACAAGGAATGTGCAATTTGGCAGCTGAATCAACAGGGGGTAAAAATTAAGAAGATGAAAATGTGTTTGAAAAATAAGCTTGTTACATCCTTGTAAATATTGATCCATGGTAGTATGAAATGAAGTATTATTGGACTCATGGAACTACTCCAGAATATATGGAACCTAAAAAGAAAAAATATATCAGCCTCAAGTCCACCCAATATCATCTAAGTCATGGAATTCTATTTAGGAAGAATTATGATGGTGTTTTCCTGAAATGTCTATAGAAGGATGAATACAAAAAGGTCCTATCAGAGCTGCATGATGGTCCAAGAGGAGGAAATTTTGGACGAGATACCACATCAGACAAAATTCTCACATTATATTATTATTGGCCTACCTTATTTAGAGATTATCATGCATATGCGAGGAAATGCCAAGAATTTCAAAAGGTAGAAGGGAAAAGAAGCATGGTTTTCCTCTTCAACTCATCTCAATTGAATATCCATTTAAAAAATGGGGTTTACATGTGATAGGGGAGATTAATCCCAAGTCCTCCTATCTTCACATGTGCATCATGACTACAACAAATTATTCCACACGATGGACAAAAGAAATTCCCCTCAAAGTGGTAAATGAAAATCAAGTGATATCATTCCTTGAAACTCACATTGTAACCAGGTTTGGTGTTCCAGAATGATCATTGTTTGATCATGCTAAATATTTCTCTTCATTGAAATTAACTGAGTATGCACTTGAAAAAATATCAAAATAAAATATGCAGCTAATTACTATCCCAAGGGAAACGGGATAGTTGAATCCACCAACAAAAATATGATAATTTTTTTTAAAAAGATTGTAACAAAGCATCAAAGGAACTAGCATTTATCCCTACCTGATTCCCTGTAGATTGAATGAGTAACAACCAAATCTTCCCTCATAAAATCCTCTTTATTTTTGGTATATCGATAGGAGGTTGTTTTACCAACTCACAGTTTCCTTCCTTATCTACAATTATCTCAATCTGTCCAAGAAGAGGAATGTCCAATAATGCAATAGAGACTAAATATGTTCCTTAAATTATATCTAAAAATAAACTAACACAACATCAATAATTGGTCAAATGATGGTTCGACAAAACCTTTGTAGGAAGTAAGGATTTTCATGAAGGAGATCTAGTTCTCAAATGGGAAAAAGAAAATGAAATGGAAGGAAAACACACTAAATTCCAAATATTGTGGTTAGGCCCATATGAAATTCATGAGAAAATTGGATCAAGAAACTTCATACTCAAAACATTGGAGGGAGACATGGAGGAGCCCCCTGTCAATGGTCAAATTCTCAAAAAGTATTTCTCTTAATCACATGTGGTGATTCAGTTTTGTACATAATAGGTTTTCTTTCGCTTTATATTTTTGTTTTTCATGGAACTAGGGTGTACAATTTGTGAATCCTCTTGAATAGTTTTGTTATTTTTTTTGTATTTCTTTCTCCCACCTAGGCAATTGCTAACCCATTCGGTATTTTTTTGGCTTCCAATCTAACAATAGGATTTCATGTTTGGTTAAACTTATGTATCTCTTTAAGTGTCATTTAAGGAATTGAAATAAAGAATAAAACTTGTTCATATATACAATATTCCCTAAAAAACACAGGAAATGAGTGGACTTAAAAACATTCCACCAATATAGATCCATCTCGGTGAGACCTAGAGTTGTAAAAGGAATATTCAACCTAGTTATTTCCAAAATGGAATACTATAACTTTGTGACATCTCTCATTCTAAGCTCATGGATGTTGATGTGTTTTCACCCATCAAATAGAGACCAATTTAAAAAAAAAAAAAAAAATTTAACTTGGAAAGTTCCAAATATCTTCAACAGTTAATCATGAAGACCCAACAAGTTTCCATTCAGCTTCATTTTTGTAGTTCTTCATCATGCAAGTATAAATGGGATAGTTTATATTTGAAACAAAAGAGAAGGAAAATAAAGGATATTAAAAGAAGGAAATTGTTTATATCTATATTCTCACTAAATATCCCTATGTATCAACTCTGTCCAGCATCCTACAGAATCAAAAATAGATGTCAAATGCCCAAGATATCACAATTTTTTCTCCTCTATTCACTAATTTTCAACAATGTTCCCCTCCATTTTCAAAAGTTTAAGTATACTCTCATTTTCCTTAGTCTCCACACTTCATACTTAGCCATTTTTTCCTTCTTTCCACTCTACTCTCCTTCCTCACTACTCTCCATACTCTCCATACTTCAACAGTATTTCCATACTTAACCTATTTATATATACTTAGCTTATTTATATGTTTCTATTTTTCATTTCCTTTATTTCTACGTTCATTTTTATTTTTCCATTTTCCATTTCCTTTCCTTTTCCATTTTCCATTTTCTATTTTTCCTTTCCCATTTTCCTTTTCATTTCCATATTTCACTTAACTCCACATCCTTATTTTCCTTTCTTTTTCCATTTTCCATTTTCTTTCCTTTTCCATTTTTCGTTTTCTATTTTCCTTTCATGTTTTCCTTTTCATTTACATATTTCACGTAACTCCACATCCCTACTCTCACTCATCCATCCTTCCACTTGTTTCTCTCTAGTCCCATTTGTGTATAGTCCCACGGCCTCTTAATACTACTTGTGCATGGTCTCATTTGTGTATAGTCCTTCATCCTCACCCCACATTCATGTAACCACGAAGCCTCTTAATACTTAGTATTTTTTACCAATACTTACCTCCTTACCTACCTATGCATTCATGTAAGCGCTTCATTTATTTCACTATTATTTCTCGATAAATTCTTATCCTAAGTTTGAACACCTCTAAATGACATGTGGCAATAAAGACCTATTATATGTGGACATGTGGCAATGAAGTGGACCTACCCCCAAGTGACACATGAATGGAAAATGAAGACCTGTTGTATGAGGACACATGGAAAATGAAGTGGAACTATCCCCAGGTGAAACATGGATGGACAGAGATAACTGGATAGTTAGTTGGCACGATGGCTAGTTAATGATGTGATGGTCAAAAGATAAGTTATCCACAAGATACGTGGAGTTATATGTCTCTCTCTACCTCACATACAAAGAATATGGAGGTGATAGTTCTTTATAAATATTTCAATATCACCCCCACAATGCATGTGGGATAAAGAATTCTAATTGGATATCTAAGTCTTAAAATCCATGACGACAAGATCAATGGTGGTTGAGTCTCCATCTTTTGAAGCTCGTAACTTTTGATCTCGACGTTCGTTTTGAGAAAATGAGACCTTATCAGAAAGGTAAAGAGATAAAGAATACATTGGAATAAGTTTCAATGGATGGAATATCATTTATTAGGTCCTAAAAATTAAATTATATTCAAGAATAATTTCAATATTAAAAACAAATTATTTTCAGAAATTAATTTATTTAAAGAAATTCAGGAGCTTCTAAAGTGGTCTCAGAAGTTGGAACGAATACCAAAGCTCATATTTACTAAAGGGAATGATTCATTGAACCAAAAGGGAAAAACCTAACCATATATTAGTTTTAATGAGATGCAGAAGATATTATAAAAGAGAAGAAGAAGCATATTCAAGCAGTTGGTATTGCAGCTATTGGCTGTTGGAGAGTTTTACTACATGGGTTTTTCCGCTTGAAGCAAGTTTTTCCTTTCCAAAGATTTTTGAATCAGTTTGTGTGACTTTCCCCTTCATATTTCTCTCTGCTAGACTCTTTCCATCATATTTTTCATGTATGTTTTCCTACAAGAATACCTAGGTCTAATATTCTCTATCTATAAATTCTTTAGTCATTTCAAGATATTCCAGGTCCATAAGAGAAAAATCCCAACTTGTAAAAATAAAATATACTATAACTACAATTTATCTATTTGTCATTGAGAATGTTGATGCTATCATTCCAGTCTTGTTTTTCATAGATTGTTATACTTGTCATAAATAGGATATTAATATTGATTTCTCCCACATAGAACTATTTTTGGGCATAACTTTAATGATTTTTGAGACTTTGAGATTTTTTAGTATGATATTTTTGGAGTGTGCTCAGCATAATATTTTTCAATTTTAAATGCAATACTAATCTAAATTTCTTTTATGACCTGTCCATTTTACTTTTCTTTCATCTTGAAAATTCATAGTTGATTCTAGGTTCACAACATTTTAAAAGGAAAAATATATGTTAAAATCAAACTTGGTACTAATCTCTTTCAGTTATATACATATTTCTTTTTCTTTCCATTAACAAGATGATGTGCTTAATGAATAAATCTGATAAATGAGATATTTTTTGTAAAATCCTTTAGGGTTTTCTCTTTAGCACTCACCCATTTCATTCATCTACAACCATAAAAAGAATATTCTAATATATCAAGAGAGTAGAACCACCTCTATAAAAATGTACAGGGATTTATCCTCATGTTGTTGTTGTTGAGATCTTAAACAATCTGAACATCAACATTTTTGGTGACCATACTAGGGAAGACTTATTTTCAAGGTATTTGAGGATTTGTTTCATATATGATTGAGGGACCAAATTATACATGGTTCAAAGTCTCAAAGAGGAGATTTAAAAAGATTTCTACTTGTTCTAGATGCACAGGCTTTATAAAAAGATTATTCATAGATATTTGAATGACATCAAAGATAGTGTTCCTGGATATTTGGGCACAAATCAAATATCGGAATCTTTGATGATCTAAGAACCATCAAATATTAAGGAGGATGAAATCCCTAGTGACTCTAATGAAATAAATCTTGAATAGCCTAGCGACTCCATTGGAATGATTCCATAGTCTCATGAAAATCCTCATGGTGACTCCACCAAAAAATTGCGTTCATGTCGTGATGCTCATTTTCCTTCTCCACCAATCCCATCAATGAGTTTTCAAGATGAAATAAAAAGGAAAATTTCCCAAAGAAGGAAGTGGTTTCATAGAATCCCTTTAAATCTACAAGGAGTAGATGATCAAATTCCATACATTTCTATTGAAAAATTTCCCACACTCTTTGAGAATACTTTAGAGGATGAAGAGCTACATTTTTTCAAATTCAAAAGTACATGTGATGTTTTTAATATCTCTGAATACAATATTATGAGTCGATTATTTCCACAAACTCTGCATGGGAATGATCGTGAATGGTTCTTTTCGTTACTGCATAGGACCATTACTAGTTGGGATGTGTTGGAAACTTCATTTTCTGAAAAATATATCCAAATAGTGCAACCATATGCCCTTTTTGGTGCTTTCAATGTTGTTTCCCATCAAATCTCTCCAATATGGACATAAGAAAATGAAGTAAGTAATTTTAAAGAAAAATCTAATCAAAGATTGGAATTTTTTTCTAAATCAAGTCATATTACTAAAACTAAAAATGAGAATTCCAATTTTCAAGTGCAAGATTTCAACTTTTCATATACTCCATATGAGGATATTTCAGGCGTCAAGTTTGAGAATGAAATTGAGGAGTCTCCACCAAATGAAAAACAATATTAGAACCAACATGCTCATGTGGAAAATGTTGCAACAGGTTTGCAATGGTCACATCCTAATGATGAAAATTCACTAGAAAATTGGCAGCAAGAAGAATTGGTGGAAGAAATTAAACTTGAGAACAATGATGGGAAATATTGTTGTTGCATGAAGCAAGAAATTTTTCAAGACATTTGTTCTCACCTTTTCAAAATATACCTGTCTATTTTATGGTATGCCTTCATTTCTAACGCTTCCCAAAATCTTATGGCTCATATAGTAAGAATAGATCCAAAAGGGTTACAAACGTTGCTAACCCATGATGACATGATTGATAGGCTCTCTCAGGTCAGTTGGTTAGGGTTTGTATAGTTGTTTAAGGGATTCAACATCGAAGTGGCCAGATCATTTTCCAAAACCTTTGATGGTACCAAGGCTAAGGTTGGGGATGTCCAATTACAGGTTTATGAGGAATTTATTGCTCGGGCCATGGATCTTCCTCAGTTAGGGGATAAGTGGTTCAAAAACATGAAATTCAAAAGCATCCTATGGTAGTATCTGTTGGCATAAAAGAATTCATGATACCACATAAAGGGTATGCCACTAGAACTCTTTAATACCAGATGGAACTCTCTTATTAATAATTAAACAGTTTATTACTTGTGAGGGACACTACGACCTTGTTTTCTATTTCCACATACAATTTCTCATGACTTTTCAAGGGTTTGATTTAAAACTACCCTTCTATTTACATAGGATCCTGCAAAAGAAGTCTAAATTTTACCAGTGACCGAGCCAATACCATGAAACCAATATATTTCATCATGGTCTCATTCGTATCTTAGTTGAATTCCATATTACTAGTACAGGCGACAACTGAGAAATCTTTCTGGTAAGAAATCAATTCTTACTCCAGCATAATAACCCTATTATCGATTTAACCTAGGCCATTGAAGAGTCCTTTTCTCCTCACATTTTTCCCCAGGAGTTTCATATTGATATCCAACTTCATGATGATCCCATTGTGTCACTCGATGACCAAACATATGTAATACATGTAGCACAAATGACATGGAAAAAAATGGTTTGTTCCCAGAAGGTCTTTAGAAACCATCCTTAGCCATTTGAAGAACCAATCATTGGGTTCTATTGACCACCAGTCACATCCCATGTTTCCAAGGACTGATGATAAACCCAAGGAGTGGAGTAAACAAACCAGGAAATTACAGGATGTCTGTGAAATCAATTTTAAAAATAAAAGGGTTGGTCGCATTATGTCTATAATGATTAGAAATAAACATAGATAAAGGGACAACCCAATTCAGAAAATAACGATAGAAGATCGAGATTTGTTGGCCCTTGACCAAGTTTTGAGGATCCTTGGTCATGTTTGACCTAATTTTTGGGACTTCGACAGGCTGTCGAAGGCGGAGCGCAAGACGAAGCGGAGATCGCAAGATCTCGTCCCCTTTTAGGGCCCTTTTTGGGATTTGGGATTATGTAATGGGTATTGGATGTCGGACCTTGGGTTTACCCATGCTTAGGCCTATTTTGTATGTATAAATAGATGCTAAGGAGATGTAGTGAGAAGGGGATGGCTAAGTGCTACATTTGGATCTGTGTGATCATGAGTTGTAAATGCTTTGTGCATACTGTGTGAGGCTTGCAAGGCTAGTGCAAGTAACTGTAAGAGACAATGTGAAGGATTGGTGTTATACCCTAGTGAGAAGAAGGAGGATCTGGTGGAGTGTGCACATATCTCATGTCTTCTACGGAGTAGAACTTGGATGCTATGTGCCTATAAGAAGCTTGACCAGAGATAATAAAGAAGACAAAGAGTTGGTGGACGTAGCCCCAGGGTGGGGTTGAACCATGTATATGTTGTGTTTCTTTACTTTGTTCAATGTGTTGATGTGCTTATATGATAACTTGCTTAGTTTTTTGATGTAGATGAATGGTAGATAGATATGTTAATGCTCTGTGCTTAATAGTATGGATTTGACCTATGTGGATATGCTTAGTGCTTGAATATAATAGATCTGGATGAATACTGTGATGCTCTGTAATCTAAGACTAGATATAGATGAATGTAACTGCTAAGTGCTCTGTTAAGTGTTAGAATCGTCGATCTGTGTCCCATCTAAGGCTGCACACATCTAAGTCTTGCAACCACCCCTACCTCTACCTCGGGTGAGACTTCATCTTCTTCGCAGGTGTTGCCGAAATGGTCGGTAGTTAGGGTTTTGTTGGTGCGTTGTTGTAGCATTGAACCTTGGGTATTCCCCTGTGCCAACAAATGGTTTCGTTGTTGGGACCTGAAACTATGATTGCTGGGAACTGAGAAAAATAAGCTTTATGCGAAGATTTGACCTGAAACTGTGATTACTGGGAACTGAGGAAAAAGAAGCTATGTGCAAAGATCTGACCTGAAACTGTGATTGCTGGGAACTGAAGAAAAAGAAGATTTTTGCAAAGATCTGACCTGAAACTATGGAAGCTCTATGCGTAGATCTATTTCTCTAGTGCGCAACATTCTACTTGATCTGTGAAGCTCTGTGCTAAGAAGAAGGGTCGGATCTGAAGAAAAGAGGTAAGATCTGCAAGCTCTATGCTCTGATAAAGGTAAGAAAATTGAAAATTTTTAGATCTGGAAGATTTGTGCTCTACTGAAGATAAGATTAGTGGAAATTTTTGTTTCTAAAGTATGGATCTAGGTATGTTTGATAAGATTTGTCCTAGCTTGAAAACTAGGGCACTGATAGATGAAAAAATATTTGATATGAGTAGATCTGATAAGAATAGTGAAAGATATGTTATACCTATGCATAGAGAGAATGTTTGGACTAACAAATGGATGAAGGATCCTAGAAATAATTTTTTGCAGGTTAGTTACCATGATCCTAGTGCGCAGTAACGAAAATGATTGGGATCATTTAAGAGAAAGAGAGGACTAACTCTTTGTTATAGCTGCAGAAAACCAGGACATCTTGCTAAGGAATTCCCTAGAAGAAGACCTAGTTGCCACTGTTGCAAAGATATGGAACATGAAGTCTTGGATTACCCTAGAATGATTACTAAGGTTGAAAGGATGAATATGAGACAAGGAGACCACGAGAAAGGTCAAGCAACTGAGATTATGGAAGAACCCCAGAAAGAATCAGAAAAAGTATTGCTACAGATGAAAGAAACCCTAAATGACCACTGACATATCAGCTTACCAGAGATCTTCAAAGAAAAGAATGCATTGAAGTATGAATAGGAGACTTCGACATTGAATGTGTTCTGGATGAGGAAACACAAATGAATATTATGACAGAAAGAACTTGGGAAATTTTAGGAAATCCTGTTATGATTCCTTCATTGGGAGGAATAGGATTATTAAGAGGAAAGATGATAAACCTATGTGGAAAGATAACCTAGATATCTATGAATTCCAATGGAACTTCGACAAAGGAAGAATTTGAAGTTGTTAAATTTATTGAGAACAACGCTCCATTTTCTATGTTACTAGGAAAATCTTGGATTGAAGGAGATCGTGCCAGAATGAAAGAAGAAGAAATATTAGAGCAGAAGAAGAAAGAGTTAAAATATTTCATGACTAGGAGGATCGTACACTTGATTGAAGAACAACAGAACTGAGCAAAGCTATTTAAAACCTGAGACTTGGATGTCGAAGTGGTAAGAACGCTTGAAGACCTACAGAAGACTGAAGTACCTATTCTAGATAGAGATGAAGTATTACGCCTGATTTATAGGAATGAATCTCAACATCATGAAGTTACTCTGCCAAAAGAATATAAGAATCAGAATGGAAAAAGAAATACCAAGATGAATATCACTGGAAAAAAGGCCTGAAAATTAAGTAAGAAGAGAGATAAGACCGAAAAGTTACAGAAATTTCCAGAGGAAACTTCGCAGAAGGAAAACTTGCAAAATTGGAACTTCGTTGGGATATCAGAATAGCGTCACATGGAACTTCGCCATGGCAATGCAATATAGCCATTGGGAATAGTATAACCATTAGACCGACGACCTGAACGGGTAGAAAGGCATTTATGATCATAAATTTTTCCACCATACCATTGGGACCGCGCCATAACAGACATAACCGATTTAATGAAGGCTTCTCACCTGTTGCAAGAGATTTGTTGCCAAGTTATTTATTTATCTCGTCGCACCACGCAATGAGAACACTTTTGCTAACTGTGAATCTGAATCTGCAGACTAGTTGATTTCGCATAGTAATCATCATGTTATTTCCATCCATCATGTTGCATTGACTAGTTACTCTTTGAACCCGGGATATTCAACCACGAGCGTGCATGTCGGATGAGCTTAGAACTGCAGAGAAAATTGTCGAAGAATTTCTCGTTGACCTAATGACTGAAAGAGTAATGTTTGAAAGAGAAATGTCTTCAAGTATTCAAGCGTCATCGACGAGAGGAGTGCAAGCTTCTCCGTCGACTGCTCGTGGAGCCGGATCATCCAAGCCATCAGTGGAAAAGAGAACCAAACACAAAGATGACCTATAAAATGCGAAGCTAATCCCGACCATATTGCCCGATTACATCCTACCTCTAGTCTGTGCGGTGATTCGAGATAGCGTGCCAAGATATTTCGAGTACTCCATGGTCACTGTGTACCTCCCGAAGGGGATACACGTAGTTCACGTGCAGCGGGACAAGATCGCATCGTTGAAGTTCAGTGACTTCAACCTCGGAGATCGCAAGAACTATAGCATGCTTGCCCCATACAAATACTTGACCAAGACGAAGGGGAAGAACTCAAAGATAATCCACCAACCGTGGATGATGAACCTCGCATAGTCCACCATGCTAAATGTAATGAAAATACCACACTTAGGAAGGAACCAGGAAGTGAACTCCTGTGTCAAGTTATTACTTTCATGTTACCATGGCAGTTACTTATGTATAGACCATCGTATTACATTCAATTCGACGTTGATCCAAAAGATCACCAGATTAATTATGCAAGGCTCCGACCCACAGGAGTTCTATCCAGGAAAATCCATAGATCGCGCACTAGCACAGAAGATCAAAGATACATAAGGTGATGTTGAAAAGGGGAAACGAGGCTACAAGGTAGCCTCCATACTGAATGGTGCAGTGCACCTAGATTTCCAGCTAATAGCTAGAAAGTTAGTAAGGAAGAACAAACCTACGCAGGTCACAAGCTTTGTGGTTGACCTCGCAGGGAAGTGTGTGGAAGGCCTGCAGATGAACTGGGCGAAGTACCTAGTTAATCAGCTGGAGCTAGACTGTCGCGAAGCATAGGATCAGGGCTACGAGTTTCACTTTAGTTGGATCCTGATCCTCATTGCCTTTGTTTCCTGGGAGATGCCAGAAGGTGCGACATTTTTGGATATTGAACCATTCGATCCGCTTTCTGCGAAGTTCACCACACTCTGGTACTCGAGTGATATGGACAAACATTAGCAATCAAACGTTGTTTTTCATACATATTACCTTCATCTGAAGAGAGCCATCGAAGTTGAACCTCGCAACATGACTCCTAACACACTACATAGGTTCTGACCCCTGATGAATTTCTTCTCATATTGACACTTCATATACATAACAGTGTGAGCTGATGAACATAAGGAATATCTTCAGTCGTACTAAAAACTCATGGAAGAATACCTGGAGAAAATCACTAAGGACTGGTCCACATACCTCCTTATTTCCACAGACCCTAAAGAGATTTCTAACCTTGACAGCCCAGATACCATGCATAAAGAACATGACACACTCGGGCCTAGCAAAACAAAGAAGACCGAAGAGGTCCAAGATTTTAGCAGTGCCTCAGGAAAGATTTCTTCAGTATCACTTGACCGAGGGGGTTATGACGAAGTATAAGAGATAAATGGCAAGGGATATGAACATAAGAAAGGCGAAGTAACACCACCTAGAGATGAGGTTGATCCCTTGAAGAAGAGGAATGTTTCTCCCCCTAAACCTTCTTCCCGGAAGAAATCGAAAGCCACCATGACCAAGATGAAGACTGTGCTTACTGTCAATGATTTTGACTTCATCATCTCAGCCCTAAATGACGCTTCATTGTAAATCGTTAAGAAACAAGAAGCCAAGCAGGAGAAAATGTATGATAGAATTGAGGTCAAACTCTGCGGGGTACACCAGGCCCTTTCATCCAGTCGCACAGTCTCCACTACGCCCCTTCCATCAGGAGAACTAGAGTTGGGAGATGAGCTAGCCAAACTCCACCAACTAGCTGATGCAGTCGAAGCTCACCTTCCTCGCGCTCAAGAAGAAACAGAACAAGCCACCCAGGCCTTGAAGCAAGTGCAAGGTGTAATCGTAGAACAACGTAGAGTTGCATAACATGATAAGGTTTCTCTCTAGGCAAAGTTTGAAGAAGAGAAATCACAGATGCAACAAGAAAAAGAACAATTTCTCGCAGAGAAACTCGAAGTGAAGGAAGCAGTCAACAAAGCACTCCACTCTATGACAAGATTAGAGCCACAAGAATAAGATCAAGTCACGCATCAAGTATATTAGCTCGCAGAAGCTATCCAATAGCTACAACAATGAATAATAGACTTAGAGCTCCGCACAGTGCCCATTACCCCACAGGATGTGAGGGATCAAAGAGAAGCAAATGCTCAAATAAAAGTTGAGCGAATCAAAGCCCTCACCATGGAATGTAAGCAACTCACTGATCGTAGTTCCCATACCTATGAGAAACTCACTCAGAATCCAGAACTGAAGGCACCGGAGTCACAACTCCAAGAGGTGAAGTATCAAGCAGAGAAAATACAGGCGCAGTTGAAGCCCCTGCCAGCTGTGGAAAGAATGAATTGATCCCAGGAGCATCGCACTGCCCAGCAGTAGGTCCAAAATATCCAGAGAAAAGTCATGGAAGTAACTCAGAGGCTCCAACCCTTATAGGATAAGGCTTACCAACTATTCACAAAGATCTAAGGTCGAGGAGAGGAACTAGAGAAAGTCATCACTGCAGTTGAACAATGCTTAGAAGGACCTGTCAACGAATCAGTGATACAAGAGTTCATTGAACATGAGGTTGTGAAACAACAACAAGTCGAAGCAGCTCGATCCAAGCTTGAGGCTTTTGAAGCAGAACTAGTCAAATCAGAGTGACTCGGGACAAGTCACAGGTGAGTGTTGGGGGCTTGTTAGCCCTTGACCAAGTTTTGAGGATCCTTGGTCATGTTTGACCTAATTTTTGGGACTTCGACAGGCTGTCGAAGGCATAGTGCAATACGAAGCGGAGATCGCGGGATCTCGGCCCCTTTTAGGGCCCTTTTTGGGATTCAAGATTATGTAATGGGTATGGGATGTCGGCCAATGGGTTTACACATTCTTAGGCCTATTTTGTATGCATAAATAGATTCTAAGGAGATGTAGTGAGAAAGGGATGGCTAAGTGCTAGAGTTGGATCTGTGTGATCAAGAGTTGTAAATGCTTTGTGCATACTGTGTGATGCTTGCAAGGCTAGTGTAAGTAACTGTAAGAGACTATGTGAAGGCTTGGTGCTATACCCTAGTGAGAAGAAGGAGGATCTAATGGAGTGTGTGCAGATCTCATGTCTTCTATGGAGTAGAACTTGGATTCTATGTGCATGTAAGAAGCTTGACCGAAGATAATAAAGAAGACAAAGAGTTGGTGGATGTAGCCCCAGGGTGGGGGTGAACCACGTATATGTTGTGTTGCTCTTCTTTGTGTAATGTGTTGATGTGATTATATGATAAATTGCTTATTTCTTTGATGTAGATGAATGGTATATAGATATGTTAATTATTTGTGCTTAATAGTATAGATCTGACCTATGTGGATATGCTTAGTGCTTGAATATAGTATATCTGGATGAATACTGTGATGCTTTGTAATTAGGGTTTAACTGCGCTGTAATCTAAGACTAGATATAGATGAATGTAACTGCTGAGTGTTTTTTTCAGTGTTACAATCACAAATCTATGTCCCAGCTAAGGTTGTAGACATCTGAGTCCTACAATCACCCTTGCTTCTACCTCGGGTGAGACTTCATCTTCTTCGCAGGTGTTGCCGAAAGGGTCAGTAGTTAGGGTTTTGTTGGTGTGTTGTTGTAGCGTTGAACCCTGGGTATGACCCTGTGCTAATAAGATTCTTCAGAAAACACAAGTGAAGACTATAAAGAAGACAATCACATTTAGTATGACTTTATTTGAAATCTACCTCCTTTCCTTCAAAATTGTGAAGGGTTCTTAGACATTCAAGTTGATTTGAAAGAAAAACTTTTGCAAGAACAACCCTCAGATGCAAACCAACAATAATCAATCCGTGATTTGGAACCTAAGTGTTGTCGTGACTGCCTAGAATGGGCTCAAAAGTATTATGCATATGTCCCATATTTTAAAATATGCCTCAACCAAGTAATGAGACAAAATAAGGAACTTGAAAGGGATAACAGGAAATTAAATAATGAAACACAACAAAGCATATCTCGAGCAAGTAAAAAGCCCAAAAACTTTGGAGATATTATCATTAAAATATCAACAATGGTCAATATTACTATTGGATCAAAAATGCAGGAATCTTCATTCTCGAATTCTTAATTTGGGTAACGAAATTTATGGTTTTATTTCTATTAAAATTGTTTTATTTAGCATTAGTTGTTTTTATTGTTTTTAGAATAGCTACAGAATCATAGATTATGTAGCCAATCTTAATTGAGTTGATATTATTTTTAATCAAATTTTATTTTTTATTTTCAGGTCTCAAAATAAACTCAAGGATGTCATATGCACTTCCTGGCTAGTGGAGATCATGGAGTGTTTTGTTTTTTCTGATTAGTAATAGAATCCATCTCAAAACAGTTGGTGATATATTTTTGGTTGTTATAACAAACTTTGTATAAGTTGTTATAAGCATTGTTATTATAAACTTAGATTAGGATTTGATATTTCAACCTCTCTATTTTTGAAAACAAACTTTGTATAAGTTGTTATAAACATTGCTATTATAAACTTAGATTAGGATTTGATATTTCAACCTCTCTATTTTTGAAAGATTTACCTCTATCCTTTGGATACGAAAGTTGTCATTGTTGTGTTTAAATACTCATTGTGTTTTGAAACCAAACATTGTAACAAATTCTAGGAAAATGGACCAGTGATTATTTTTTGAAGAATATGGAATTATACGTTACTTAAAGATTTTTTCCTGTGAGTTTAATGGTTTTATTTTCATTATAACATATTTCATTATTGTTCATATTCTTCGAGTAATTAGTCATGTATTACTCAAAACTCATCTTTAGTCTATTTTGTCAATACATGGTTAATTGTTATCATCTTTATGTTAATTCTATCAATTTTCAACAGTTCATTGTCCCAAATTGTTTAGCTCCTTGTGACTGTATCATTTTGATGTAAATTTTGAATTATATTGAGTTTATTCATATAATTTGAATTTTCAAAGACTTAATTGTTCAATTGAAATTATTTTCTTATTGTCAATGGTCTAGCATATCTTCACAAAGGATCAGATTTAAAAATTGTTCTTTTTGCATCATAAATGAGATTTAAATTTTTAGTTGAAGTGACTTTCTTCGGGCACTTTCATAAATATTAGAATTTCACAACCTTCTGCTATATATTTCTCTTAACAGACAGGTTATTGGAGCATCTTTATATAGGAAGACACAACCCAATTTTTTCTTTAAATACTGGCCAGCTATTAGGTTAGTGATTTTTATGTTTTTTTGTTTTGATTTATATCTTTTTGTGAATGTAGATTGAAATTAATCTTAAATGCTTTGTTTATTTAAGTTAAAACATTATCATTTACATTTATTCTTTTTCTCTATTAGTTTTAAAGTTAAAAATCAATTAGTAGTGTGTTCTAGATCTATTTGTATTTTTTTCTTGAAATTTGGTTCTCTTGTATAACCTTAGTTTACAAGGTTTCTCATAAATATTGCACTTGTTTATTTGTATATGTTGTATATAAAAGCGTGAGTAGTGAATGTATATAGTATATATTTGTTAATGAATAGTTAGTTATTTTATCTTTATAGTTTATATTAGATCATTTTATCGTCTAACAGAGTCGTTAAACCTGTCAGGGTGAGTCACTTCAAACGACTTAGTTAGCTTGACAATCTCAGACCAGACTCTCCCTTCCAGCTGACGAGTGTTCACATATGCTCGTCAACAAGTCCATACCATTCTGACCATTGAACATTGGTGCTCCATTCTCAGTGTAATCCATGATCTACCTTTCAATGGTTAAAATGTTTCCTGAAGGAACCTACTCTGATAACAATTGTTGGAACACTGAGAGGGGGTGGGTGACTCATTATGAGCACTTTTACCACCTTTAACCACAATATATAAAATTCAAATTTATCAGCATTATATCATTAATGTATCATCTATGATTGAATTCAATAAATCATGTGCATATAATCATAAGAAGAATCACATAAACAACATCACATCAAATACATAGTACAACAAAATTTACGTGGAAACCCAAATGGGAGAAAACCACGAAATGATTTCTTATATATTGTCAAGAATACATTCATTGGAAGCACCAAATTATCAATTCTCTAACTACAACTGGAAGGAGACTACGACCCCCTATTTATACGCTCCAACTTGAAAGAAGCTACAACTCCCTAAATTCTCTGACTCCAACCAGAAGGAGGCTATAACCCCCTGATTCTCAAGCTCCAACCTAACGGAAGATACAACTCCCTAAACTCTCTAGCTCCAACCAGAAGGAGGATACAATCCCGTGATTCTCAGGCTCCAACTCCTTGTGTTTTATAGAACCAACCAGAATGAGGCTACAACCCCCTTTCCTTTCCCTATCCTATCACCCTGAAATATTAGTGTAGACCAATTGTCACTACCACAATCAGTGCCACTGCCACTGCCACTATAACTACCACTTTCACTGCCACTGCCACTATCACTGTCACATCAACCTATAACATGTCAACTTGTCATTGTATCCAAACTTTCACTGTCACTATAACTATCATTGTCACTGACATACTATCATCAACATGTCACCAGTACCAATACTCAACATCAACAAAACTAGATCCTCTCACATGGATACCATCACCAAACCATGTACATCAATATGTATCAACCATGCATCAAACCTGTACCATACCATCAACCATGTACCATAAATCATGTATCATGATACGTTCCTCAACCGTATGTCATATCACTCATGATATGTCTCAATCACCGCATGCGCCATGTATCATACGATATCAACAATGAAATTCCTCAACAAAGTACTCAAGCATGTACCAATATCACCAACATATACCTCTAACCATGCATCATATCATCAACCATATACCTCAAACAACATGTCAATATTCCATAGACAATGTACCATAATATGCACCAATAAAGGACTATCAATAGTGTACCTCAACCAAGTACAAAAATCTCAAAGATATGTCTCCAATAATGAACCATAACCATGAAATCTACCAAACCATATATCAAGATAACCAAGAGTGTAATTCTAACAAGGTATCATGTCATCACCAAGGTGTACCATACCATGCATCATCACCACTAAGCACGTGCCATAATAACATAAGCATAACCCTTAAAACATACCTTTGATCCTAAAACTAACATGATACTCTGTAATACTAACATTTAACCTTTCCTTAGTCCTCAACTACTTGGCACTATCATATTCCCCAAATCTGTCTTAGCCTCAGCGGACTAAGAATTGATGTCACGTGGGGCCTCGCATGATAGGCACTATGCAACCTGCGAGGATTCCTCATAGGACACTAGTTGTCTGACCCGCGAGGATCATCCAATTATGGTTTTTACAGAAACCCCTAGCTCTCCTCTATAATCCATAAAATCTTTCACTTCTCACTTTTCGCTACCTCAGATTTCGTCATCACAAACTTTCCAAATATATCACTTGCTCACAAGATATATATTCAATGAATGTGTATGTGAATGTACTTATGAGAGACTCCTTGAGGTGTATTTATACTTTTTATAAGTAAATTCTCTCCTTAATATTAGGGCTTGTTGAATTTTCTTTTTGAAACCACTTTACCTTTTCATTAATTACTTGTAACCAATTTAGGGGCTTCTTAACCATTCTTTAGAGCTTCCAAATTCATGAGGGCATATATCCCTAACCATGAGGAACCATGCGGTGTACCACCTATTACCAAAAATGGAACAATGAGAACTATCCATCTATGAGTGTGTTACCTGCTTTTATATTCTTCTTCATTTCCATTTTCCTTGATCAAGTTCTGGTTCCATAACAACACCTTCGGGGCTTCATGTAGACTTCATCAAGTGCACCCATCACATCATCTATTGACATCAACCATTCTTGTTGACATCAATGACAACCAACTCACCATCAATATCGATCACAACTATGGGGTATCTCAAATGCTCCAAGGTTTGACATAAATGACAACCAACTCTCTAACAAATGGAATATTTCAACAACGAACATAAAGATGTAGAATAGGTGATTGAAGAATGGTGGTAAGAAAGGGAAGATCATTATACCAAAGGAAGTAGGGTATTTTTAACACACCACATTGAAGATCCCATCAAAATAATGTCTCTCATGATTTATAAATTGTATGGCGATAAAAATAGCATTCATTTTAAGAGAGAATGGACCCCTATGGACTACTGTGTAGAAGAAGAGGAGAACATATTCAACTAGGTGCAACTTCTGTGAATCAACATATTTGAGACAATGAAGAGGGATCCTACCCTCAAACCATCTATTTTTTATATGTCTACATATTTAATTGATGTTGTATGTGAAAAAGTTCATTTTCCAAAGATGGGATGGGAATGGAACCCTGGCCTATTCCCAATTAACATTTATTGTTGTCAACTTTGGGAAGATATTTATAGGGAGCATCTATATGAAATTTATCATCATTTCCTTATAATATTATATGATCTCATATACAATTAAAACGCTTTGAGAATATCAATTGATTCCATGCAAGCAATTAAGGATATTGGGTATTGGTTTTTTTAGAAAAAAATGTACCTATATCCTAGTTTTTGGCAACTTTGGAACCCCTCACCTTCTCCCCCAAATTTATACCCAAGAATTTGCTTATCATAGAAGTATCATATCAAATGGTAGAGTCTGGAATTATAGTTGTGTTATCTACCAACTAGAAGACATATTGGATAAGTGGTATGTTAACCATAGGGTCAAAGGCCTTAACCAATTTTCCACATGCAAAGAAGGAAGCCAAAGCTATGAAAGAATTGCTTCTATGCATAGAAAAACCTAGAACATATGACACCCCACCAGATGTGGGGACTTATTATTATAGAAAAATTAAAAGGAAGATAGCAATAATGGAAAAGAAACATTGGACTCATGGAAGCACCAACGGGATTAGAAATAGGGGAAAGGTCTATGACTTGGCTTATGGGAAGTGATCCAAAAGAAAATTCCTGAGAGATAGCTTCATCCCTTCATGCATTTGCGGGGGGAAAATTCAACATGATTGAGGACTTATGTGTTTCTATATATTCACGCGGGATGAAGACATCCTCATTATAATAACAATTAAGACAACAAGAAGAACAAATAGGTGCACACTTTTCCCAGTAAATTAAAGACAAAGAATAGTTGCATAATGTGAAATCAATGAACTCAAGAACATGTACGCATAGGATATAGGATATGTTAAGAAGGATCATGAAGAATAGGTAGACCTCTCCAAAAAACAAAAATAGACATCATTTGTGAGATCGAGCATCAACTACATTAGCAAAGGATCACCATAGAAAAGAGTACCCAAGAGGCATATGTTATGGCAGTGTTGAGAAATGGAGCATTAGAGGTGAATCAGGAGTTGATGGAGACATAGTCACAGGTATTCAAAACATTATGAGATATCTAAAGGCATTATGATGACCTGATAGAGCTACAAGATCAAGTAAACTAACATAGCATTGAATACAGTGAAGCCCAGTGTGCCTTCAACAATGTAGCATATTGGCAAGAAATAAACCCTCAAGATCCGAAATATTTTCCCAAGTATGATGTAAAGAAAAAGACAAAGAATAAAATTTTATTTCATTCATATAAAGACATTTTTGATGAAGTTAAATAATCTAGAGAGAGAGGTACTAAAGCATGCATTAGGATATGTAACTCTGCAGATGAAATATTGGAAAATTTTTGGGACGGAACCAACTGTGTGTTTTGAGGATGCAAGCCCCATTGAATTAAAGATGAAGGATGTAATAAAACTCAGAGACACCGGCAACTTGAATAGTTATATCAAGACGGACTGCACAAATATTTAGTAGATCCTATCAAAGTAAATACATCTACTATAGATTATGTTAAAATGATCAGACAAGAAATAAAGAAATATTTAATCACCGATATGAGTGATGTAGAGCTCAGTTGGATAAAATGAAGTTTGAACTATTAGAGGAAATCCAATAGAACTTCAATATATGGACCGCCTACATGGAAAATAAAGCATCTAAATAGTCGGCCACTTAATCTGATGTGTCACTTCAATTTTGAGTCTCCTATTTTTTGTTTAAATTATGAATATAATATGAATTTCCTAAGGTAGAAGTCAAAGAGTCAATTCTAACTAAAGAGACTCTTCCACTTATATAAAAGAGAGATCGAAACATGAAGGAAGGAATTTTTCCCATTGTACTTTGGAGATAGTACTATTGCTTCCTAATGAATAAAGAATAAGAGCCAATTTTGGGAATTGGTGATTTTGGAAAATGTGTATGACATTATTCTTTATATATTTGTACTTTATTTAGGTATTATTGAACCATGTTATATGAACTACTTCTTGGTTGTGTTTTTTATGCTTATTCTATCATCGATTTCCTTATGAGTACATAAATAATGTTATAGCTAGAATTTGGAACTATTTGTAATGTATTTACAACATTATTGTTTTAATTTATCACTGGTAAACATGAAATATTTCAGTTTCTGATGAAATCATTTCTCACTGTATGCACATTTATAGTTTGCTCCTAATCAGGATAGGGTAGGTTAGAATAGTTTTAGATAGTTGTAGTTAATCATTTAATTTGTATTTAACTTTATCTAAGAATTTTTTGTTCTCAAATTCATAACTAAAGATATTTTAGAGAGGCAACCAATCCCACATACTGGTCGAAAGTGTAATTTCAAATGAGAGTAGGCCTAATTGGGGCTTACCATCAAGCACTCTCCCTTACCTACTTCACATGACAATCAGACCCGTCAACACATCTAGATAGTAAGTTTATGTTTTTGAAGCCATATTTCCTACATATTTTAATATGCATAGACCAAGTGGTCTTTTTCTTACAAGTAAAAATTACTTCTCATGGAAATATCGTATGGAGAGTGTTCTATGAAGTAAAGGAGTTTACTATATTACATTTATATAATAAATTCCCCCCAATAATGCCTCAAATAAAGTCAAATGGGATAATAAAAATGGTCAAGCACATGGATTAATCAAAAGGTTGGTCTCTAGTGAGTTACATCTTCACCTTTAAGGAGTTGAAAAACTATATGACGCCTGGAAAAACTAGTAATTGTATTTGATAAATACAATGATATTTGAGCCCAACAACTTGAAAACCAATTAATTTCTTTAAATCCCAATGATTTATCTTGCATTGAAGATTATCTAAGTTCAAAACACTTTGAATTTTACATGAATATTGTAAGATACAAAATTAACATGGTCAATTGATATATGTTATTCTTGCTAAGCTTGGTAGTGCATAGTTTGTTTTTGTATATACTTTTCACTCCGCTAGAGAAGCTCTATGGGCTACTTACAAACCACCCAATCTTGAAACATTTTTTGATTCTTTGATTACAGAACAATATAAAATCTTGAATATTAAATTGATTGGCACTATGGGTACATATAGAAAATCCTTAGTGGCCTAATAGAAGGATAAATAAAGCATCTAAAGAAGTGATATCATTGCTACAACAATAAAAATAGGGGTCTCAAACCCTCTCATTCAACTCCTAATCCCAGTGCTGACAAAGGAAAAAATCAAATGGTAAGAATATTGAGAGACATTGCAAATTTTGGGGGTGAGATGGTCATCTTGAGTCTAAATGTTTGTCAAATACCCATATATTTTTTTGTGTATACAACAATATTTTATTTCTAACTAAGTAAAGTGTATTATTCATCTATTTTGACCACATAAATCTCATTAATAAGACATCGCTTACCATGAATCTTTTTGAAATTTTACCTTTAATAGTTGTAACAGTTCCATGTGAAAATTTACTAAAACTTGCTTGTCCTATGTTATAGACTTTATGGAATAAGTTCTAATCCATGTTGTAATTCATGTGGTAAGGCTATAATTTCGATGGTATAAATTTGTGTTGACAAACCTCATTTGTTATTCCAAAGGGGTTATCATTATTGGACCCTTTTTGCGACCTTGCTTTCCTATAACCCAAGTTGGCGTATTAACCACTTAATTGCTAAGTATAGTATAGTCATTGCAAGTTAATAAGTGGCTTCTACTGACTGATCAAGCATAAAAATAGGTGAAATATTAAACTGAAAATTGAATGATAATCACATCATAATTATATTTTGTTTGTTCATTGTTAATTATGCTTTGACATTTGATACATGAGTGGTTGGTAGTTGTTAATGTCAGGCTTGATGTACCATGTGCTATTAATTAAACACTTGTACGTAGCCTCTTTGGAAATCCTCATGTGTGCCAAGTGTGACCATATTGGAATGAGAGTTGGGGAAGTAATGCCTCGACCACCCCGCACATATTTCAAACATTCACTTCATTGTTTGTTAATCTTCCAGCAGAAGATGAGGGTTCCTTCTCGTTCGAGTTTATAAGGGATCTAGGGTTCCATCTCTTGTATTTGAGCTTTCTCTACTGTGTGCTTGGGGTTTTTATGCCACATACCTATACTAAATCTACATATATTTCATATTTGTTGATTTGTTCGACTTCACTCAGTCATTTGTGATATCGCGCATAATCCCGGTTAGAATTGTTGTCCTTACCTTGTTAAACGGTATTGTAATTTTTGTTACAGGGTTCCATTACTATAGTTTGTCGAAGGTGTTTACTTATTGTCTTATGTTTGAAGGTTTAATCGGTCCTGCATGCATTTCACTTATTTTCTTTATTTTGTTTAATACTCAGACACTGCCACTTTCATGACCTTGTCTTGATTTATGTTTTGGAATATTTACATGTCCTTCTAGGAAATGGTTGTACTCGAACATCCTAGTTATATTTTTATTATTGTATATTTCCTTCTAATAGGCTTTTTTTTTGGATACTTCGAAATAATGATGGGCCCTTGTTGTGTACGAGGGTACCCATCAGGAAGAGATGTTGGCTCTGGTTGGTCAAATCATTATTTTACAAGAGTTCCATTGCAGGGTTCGAGATACTCCTGGTAAAAATCATACCCTAACCCTATCATCATATTTTTTCTGTAAATTTTTTGGTTCCCTTCTGTAATGTCCATGCGTTAATGCAAGTGTGCTAGGAAAAATTAGCATGGTTTATCTGGATTCAACATTCAGGATACCCTTGCAAGTACTCTATAATTAAACATTTTTCTTTCTAACTGTGATAAATTACCTTACCCAAGTGCCATACTAATTTATGTGTTTGAAAACCTTGTTGGCAGGTGTTGGCTATGGCTTCTCGGCTTGGGCATTTAATCTTCGAGAGGTAATTCAATTTCTATTATAGACCCTAGCTATGGATGAGAGATTGATACAACTGTCTCAGTTCGAATTAGCTGGGTGGTTACCTATCATAGTTCTGCCAACCCCATTTTGGTCTATTTAAAACAATAAGAAGTGTAATTTGTTCTTTGCTCTGTATTTTGTTTCAAAGATCCTAAGAAAATTTAGTTATGTATGAGGGTTCTGTTATTTTTGTTGAAATTCAAACTATGACTGGGCTAGTTCCCCATGTATGGTCAAGTGTTTTCACCCCTGTAAATTTATAGATTCAAGTCAACAGAGTTGTAGCTCTGTTAAACATTTATTAATGGAAATTTCCTTGTTTCTTCAAGTTATGGTCATGAATGGTTCAAGGCCTTTACTTGCCATGCTCGTATGATTTTTTTCTTAGTTTCCTTCTCGTTTTAAAAAGGTTATAGAACCTATCATGTTGGTTTCATTATAAAACTTGTTGTTATGCATTTAACCATTACTATCTCATTGTACTATTTGATACCCTTAACCTTATGTATATATTCTAGATTTTCTTCACGGAAATAGCATTATCATTTTAGAATCTGGCTTGTTGGCTGTATTTCAATTCATATAGTATTCCTTTATAATACAACTCTGTTAATTCTATAATCTTGCTTCCTACATTTGAATATGGTTATAGATATAATCGTTGCTTTCTGATATTTATCAAGAAAATCATATAATGGAATGAAATAAGAGAGAGAACCTCTAATATCTAGTTATATTGTAATGAATAATAATTTATCCATATATTTAAAATTGAACAACCATTTAACCTGAATAGAATATCCAAAAAAATACATTTGAACACCAATTCAGCCAAAATGGAATATCCAAAGATTACGAAATGAACAATAATTTAATCCAGAATAGAATGGAAGAAAAATCTGGAATTGGGAATTCTTTAGGAAAGACACACATCAAGTGGGTTGTTCCTCCCAACCATAGATCATAGATGCCACATATTCCCACTCTGTCACCCCTGAGATAAATCCAGATCCAATAATCTAACCAAGTGACTTGTTGTAGTTCATGGGGTTGTAATCATTACGTGAGGATTTCTATGTCATGTAAATATTTCTCATATTTCACATCTTCTTTAGATTGGCGTCCCATCCTCTTTATTTTATTTTCTTTTATAATATTTTCCTAGGTATTTGATACATGTACGAGCCTCCTAATCATTGACCACCTGTCAATTTGATTTTTACACATGTTCCTAAAATCTTGAGATTTTGTCTCACTTTAGTTGAGTTAACTCAACAAATCCTCACCACTTGTCCCCCTTTTGTTGTCACTTGGTATTTCTCTTTTGGATCAATAGATTCTCTCTTCTAACAGTCCCACTTCACATGTGCTTCCTCTTTTTTTATTAATAAAATAATAAATAAATAAATATTTTTTTGAGTTAGATCATGAGGATCAATAATGTGATGATAACAAATAAAAATAATAATAAGTTTTAAATTTCAAATTTTGGGGTATCACATCCAACCCCCCTTAGAAATTAACACCATCCTCGGTGATATCTAATCTTGGTCTAGATCATTCTGGAAAAGAAATGGATATGATTTATGCATATGATTCTCCATTTCCCATGTATCCTCTTCGGGACTAAGGTGCCTCCACTAGACATTTACCTATTTGATGGCTTGATTCTGGAGTATAATCTCCCTCCTGTCAAGAATATGATCTGGTTCTACTGGGAACTCACCCTTGAGTTCCACCTGTATCATATTCCAATCCACAACATGAGTAGGATCATGTATGTTTTTTTTAATAATGAAACATGGAATACATCATGTACTGTTACCGTGGTTGGAAGTGCAAGATGATAGGCTACAATTCCTATGCGTGCAAGAACTTCAAAGGGACCACAATATCTAGGATCTAATTTAGTATACCTACCGAGTCTTAAAGAACTTCTTTTAGGCCTTACTCTTATATACAAATGGTCTTCAATATTGAACTCTATTGGAGTTTTTTTGGAGTCTGCATAACTCGTGTTGGCCCTTGACCAAGTTTTGGAGAACCTTGGTCATGTTTGACCAATTTTGGGACTTCGACAGGCAGGTCGAAGATGAAGCACTAGGCGAAGCGGAGATCGCGGGATCTCGCCCCCATTTTGTGGGATTTTTGGGTTTAGGGTTTATGTAACAAGTATGGGATCTCGGTCCATGGGTTTACCCATGCTCAGGCCTATTTTGTAATATATAAATAAGTAGGTAGGTGATGTGATAAGTAGTTACTAGTCTGAAGGTGCTAAGTGCTAGAGTTTGATCTATGTGATTGTAAAGGCTTTGTGCTTGTTGTGTGTTGAGAACTTGCAAAGCTAAGTGCAAGTGATTGTAAGGGATCGTGTAAGGCTTTGTGTTGTGACCTAACACAGGGAAGGAGGATCTGGCAAGGTGTGCGCAGATATCTTGTCCTAAGCGGAGTAGGCTCTATGTCTTTGTGCATGTAAGAGGATTGAAAGAATATAATAAAGAAGAAACAGAGTTGGTGGACATAGCCCCACACTGGGGTGAACCACGTATATCCTGTGTTGTGATTTCTTTATGTTATTGATGTGATTTATTCTTAGTACTGAATCTTTATGTATTTTAGATGCATCTGATGTAGTATCTTAGTTCTTAGTGATATGAATGAATGTTAGATATGATCTATTTCTATGTGTTAAGTGATTGGGTGTGTTAGATCTTAATGAATACTATGTTGTTCTGTAATTAGGGTTTTAACCGCGATGTGAATAAGGGTTAAAGACTAATGAATTATAATTTATAATTTCTTTGTTAAGTAGTGTGATCACAGATCTATGTCCCAGCTAGGTTGTAGACACTTGAGTCCTGCAACCCCCCTACCTCTACCTCAGGTGAGACTTCATCTGCTTGACAGGTGTTGCCGAAAGGATCGGTAGTTAGGGTTTTGTTGGTGCATTGTTGAAGAGTTGAACCCTGGGTCTACCCCTATGCCAACAAATGGTTCCATTGTCAGGACTCAAAACTGTGATTGATGGGAACTAAAGAAAAGAGAAAGCTATGTGCGTAGATCTGTTGTTGTAGTGTGTGATATTTTACTTGAATTGTGAAGCTCTGTACTAAGAAGAGAATCTCGGTATGAGGAAAAGAGGTAAGAGTTTAAATCTTTGTGTTATGATAAAGGTAAGATAAGTGGAAATTTTTGTTTCGAAAGAATGGATCTAGATATGCTTGATAGATTTTGTCCTAGTCTGAAAACTAGGGCATAGCTAGAAGAAAGAAGATATGATATGAATAGATCTGATAGAAATAATGAAAGATATGTTATTCCTATGAATAGAAAGAATTTTTGGACTAACAAGTGGATGCAAGATCCTAGAAAGAACTTTTTGCAGGTCTATCACTATGATCTCAGTGCGCAGTATAGGAAAGGTTGGGGATCCTTTAAGAGAAAGAGAGGATTGAATCTTTGTTATAGTTGCAGAAGACTGGGACATCTTTCTAAGGAATGCCCTGGTAGAGGTCCTATTTTCCTTTGTTGTAAAGCTACTAGACATGAAGTTTTAGATTTCCCTAGAATGATTGCTACAATTGAAAAGATAAACATGAGACAAGAAAACCATGAAGAAGGTCAAGAGACTAAGAATATACTAAAGAACTAGAAAGCATCAGAGACTATATTATTGCATATGAAAGAAACATCGAATGATCACAGAGACATTAGTTTGTTAGAGATCTTAAAAGCGAAAGAGTGCATAGAAACAAGAATAGGAGACTTCGACATAGACTATGTATTGGACGGAGAAACACAGGTGAACATCATGCCAGAAAGTACTTGGGAAATCTTAGGAAAGCCTGTTATGATTCCTTCATTGGGAGGAATAGGATTTTTTAAAGGAAAGTTGATAACCCTATGTGGAAGACTTACTCATGTACCTATGAGTGCTCATGTAACATTGACAGAAGAAGAATTCGGGGTCATTAAGTTTGTTGAGAACAGTGCTCCTTTTGCACTTTTGTTAGGAAGAACTTGGATTGAGAGAGATCAGATTTGAAGGAAGGAAGAAGAGGAATCTACGGAACAAAAAAAGAAATAATTAAGTGATTTCATGGCTAGGAAAATAGAGAGACTAATACAAAAACAAGAGGACAATCGAAGAAAATAAGCGCCAGAGACCTGACTGTCGAAGTTGAAAGAAAACAAGAAGGCTTAAAGAACCTATCCATGCAGGAGAGTAGAGCACCTATTCCAGAAACAGTAAGAGAAGAAGTATTATCCTTGAACCTTGTGAAAGATCCTCAACAGTGTGAAGTTACTATTCTAAGAAAAGATAACAACAAGACTATAAAGAGGAATCCAGAGACACAAATCATAGGGAAGAAAGAAAGAAAGCTCAGTAAGAAGAAAGCAAAGCTAGAAAAATTGCAGGAGGTTCCAGAGAGTACTTCGTAGAAGGAAAGATTGAAAAACTTGAACCTCATCGGAATAGCAGAACAACATCGACTGGCACTTCTCCAAGGAAAAGAAATATGACCGTTGGAGGCGTCCCAACCGTTAGAAAGACGCTCCAGAACGGCTAGAAATGCAGTTATTGCCGAAAATATCGCTATTAGACCATTGGGACAGTGCCATAATAGATGGAATTGGATTGATTGAGGCATTCATGCCCGTTGGAGGAGTCTATTATGATATTGTCTATTTATCCCGTCGAATGTTGCACCGAGGACACTTTTGAAAATTGTGATTATTTGAGCCCATAGAGAACTAATTTCTTTCATGCAGTGCTTATTGCGACCTCACCAACTATTATTCTCACCTCCAGTGTTTGTTCGTCGACCTGAGATATCTGATCATGAGCGTGTATGTCGGACGAATGTAGCGCAATAGAGAAATCCATCAAAGACATCCTAATAGACCTCATGGATGAGAAGGTCATGTATGCAAGAGCATAGGCCTCATCGATGAGAGGATTGCAAGCCTCACCATCAACTGGATGTCGATCTGGGCCATCCCGAGCTGCGACAGAGAAACGAAGTAAGCATCGCGGCGACTTGGAAACTGTGAATCTCATCCCATTAATCCTGCCCGACTATATCCCACCTCTAGCAGGTGCGGTTAGTCGTGATAGCGTCCCGAGGGACTTAGACTATACACTGATCACTACGTACCTCCCGAAGGGGATACGCGCAGTTGGACTACAATTAGGATAGATTATGACGTTGAAGATTAGTGACTTCAACTTAGGAGACCGCAAGAACTATGGCATGCTCGCACCACACAAGTATTTGATAAATACAATGGGAAGAAGTCTAAGATAATCCCCCAACCATGGATAATGGACATCACGAGATCAACAATCCTGAACATGATGAATATCCCACACTTCGGTAGACATCATAAGGTTAACGCGTGCATTAAAATCCTCCTGTCATGCTACCATGGTGGTTACCTGTGGTTGGATCGACGCATAACTGTAGATCCAACGTTGATCCATCGGATCACCGTATTGAGCATGCAAGGACCCAACCCTCGGGATTTTTACCCAGGGAAGGTTGTAGATCGTTCCCTGGTGCAACACATAAAATACACTTACGATGATGTAGAGAAAGGGAAGCGGGGATACAAGGTAGCCTCCATCCAAAATGGTGCAGTGCACCTAGCTTTCCATTTGATCGCTACTAAGATCGTCAGGAAGAACATACAACCGCTGGTCATGGGGTTCGTCGTTGACCTCACAGTAAAATGCATTGAAGGGATGAAAATGAATTGGGCGAGCTACCTTGTCAACCAGTTTGAGAAATATTGTCGCAAAGCATAGGACTAGGGCTACGAGTTTCGTTTTAGCTAGTTGATGATTCTGATTACCTTCATCACTTGGGAGATGCCAAAAGGAGCGACCTTCTCTGAAATTGAGTCGTCTGAACTATTGGCCACAAAGTTCACTAAGCTATGGTATTCGAGTGACATGTAAAAACAATGACAATCCAATGCGGTGTTCCACACATATTATTTACAACTGAACAAGGCCATTGAATATTTCTCTTGCATGACGCCGAATACTCTGCATAGGTTCAGGCCACTTGTGAAGTTCTTCATAGATAGGAATTTCATTTACATCACTATGCATGGGGATGAACACAAGGAAGAGCTCCAGTCCTATTACAAACTCATAGAGGAGGACATGGAAGAAATAACCAAGGAATGGCCTACAGATTTCCTTCTACCGGTTGAACAGATAGAACTCTCTGACCCCAACCTCATCAGAATTCATGTAGTCACTCGAGAAGAGTACGATGGACCCAACAGAAGCATAAGGAAGAAGAAGGAATAAGTATAGGAAATGAACAACGCATCAAAGGAAACTACACCAAATTCACCAGGAGGAGGAGGAGATGACGAAGTAGACCAGGAAGAGAATGAAGGGGAAGAAAAAAAATAGGAACATGGAAAAGTGACACTTCCTAAAGATCCCCTTACAGAGGCCGAGACATCGAAGAAAAGAAAGGTTTTCATGAAGAAACCCTCAGCACAGAAGAAGAGTCGCGTGGATAAGCCTCAATTATAGACTGTTCTTACAGTGGATGATATTTCTCTCATCATCGTCATCGTATCAGATACCTCAAAGGACATTTTGTAGAGAAATGAATCCAAACAGGAGACAATGTATGACAAGATTGAGGTGGATCTCAAAGGGGTACAACAGGCTCTCCATTCGAGTCGCACAATGTCTATTGCACCAGCATCATCAGGGGTATAGAAGAAGGATATGAGCTTTCCCATCTACGTGGATTAGAAGATGAGACAGAGGCTCGCCTTCATCATGTACAAGAAGAAAAAGAACAGGCCATAGAGGCATTAAAGAAAGAAAAGGAGGAATCCTTAGAGCAACGTCGGGTTGCGCAGCAAGAGAAAGATTACCTCCAAGTGAAGTTTGTAGAGGATAAAGAACAGATCCAAAAGGAAAAATAGCATATGCTCAATTAGAGTTAAAGAAGCAGTCACTAGAACACTTCACTCTGTGTCGGGCCTCCCATAGATATAAGAAGACACATTGGACAGTCAAGTGGAGAAGCTCGATGAAGCTATTCAACATATTCAAGAAAGAGTGGCAGAACTGGAACTACAAGTAGTGCCAAGCACTCTATAGGAAGTGCGAGACCAGAGAGAATAAATTTCCAGGAGAATAGTATAAAAAATCAAGGTGTTGGCCTCGGAATGCAAGCAATTCAGCAATTGAAGTGTACAGACTTATGAGTTCCTTGCAGAGGATCCATAACTAAGGAAATTGGAGTCACAGCTCTAGGAAGAAAAGCAACAAGAAGCGACAATGCAAGCACAGTTGAAGGTACTTTTAGTAGTCGAGAAGATGAAAAGGTCACAAGAACAGTGCACAGTTCAGTAGCAGGTCCATGACATCCAAAGTAAAGTCATGGAAGTGGCCCAGAGACTCCAACCGATACAGGATGACGCCTGCACACTTTTCGAGGAGATCGAGGGACAAGGTGCACAGCTGGAACAAGTGGTCACCATGGTAGAACAACTCTTGGAAGGACCTGTCACCAAGAAAATCATTCAGGAGTTCGTCGATTAGGAGGCTCTAGTGAAGCAGCAAGTCGAGGAAGCTCGAGGCCTTCTAAGCAGATTTTCCTAGATCAGAGTGACTCGGGACAAGTCACAGGCGAGTGTTGGGGTCATGTTGGCCCTCGAACAAGTTTTGGAGAACCTTGGTCATGTTTGACCACTTTTGGGACTTTGGTAGGTAGGTCGAAGATGAAGCTCCAGGCGAAGCGGAGATCACAGGATCTTGCCCCCATTTTGCAGGATTTTTGGGTTTAGGGTTTATGTAACGGGTATGGGATGTCGGCCCATGGGTTTACCCATGCTTATGCCTATTTTGTAATATATAAATAAGTAGCTAGGTGATGTGAGAAGTAGTTACCAGTCTAAAGGTGTTAAGTGCTAGAGTTTGATCTATGTGATTGTAAAGGCTTTGTGCTTGTTGTGTGTTGAGAACTTGCAAATCTAAGTGTAAGTAATTGTAATGGATCGTGTAAGGCTTTGTGTTGTGACCTAACTCGGGGAAGGAGGATCTAGTGAGGTGCACGTAGATCTCTTGTCCTAAGTGGAGTAGTCTTCGTAGCTCTGTGCATGTAATAGGATTGAAAGAAGATAATAAAGAAGAAGAAGAGTTGGTGGACGTAGCCCCACACTGGGGTGAACCACGTATATCCTGTGTTGTGATTTCTTTGTGCTATTGATGTGATTTATGATTAGTACTAAATATTTATGTATGTTAGATGCATCTAATGTAGTATCTTAGTTCTTAGTGATATTAATGAATGCTATATCTGATCTATTTCTATGTGCTAAGTGCTTGGATGTGTTAGGTCTTGTTGAATACTACGTTGTTTTGTAATTAGGGTTTTAACCATGATGTGAATAAGGGTTAAAGACTAATGAATGCTAATTGATAAGTGCTCTATTAAGTAGTGTGATCAAAGATATGTGTCCCAACTAGGTTGTAGACACTTGAGTCATGCAACCCCCCCTGCCTCTACCTCGGGTGAGACTTCATCTGCTTCGTAGGTATTGTCGAAAGGGCTGGTAGTTAGGTTTTTGTTGGTGCGTTGTTGAAGCATTGAACCCTGGATCTTCCCCTGTGCCAACAACTCTTCTGCATTTCCTGAGCTACTTTCAAATTCTATTGTACATGTTTCACTGTTAATTCCATTTCATTTAACATTTTAGGTCCTATCATTAATCTATTGACAGGATTACTCCAGGAAATAGGGGTGTTACATTTTCTTCCATAAATAATTTCAAAAGGATTAAGTTTAGCTAAATCTTGGTAATGATTATTATATGTGAATTCAACCAAATGTAGATATTCTTCCCATCTGTTTGGTCTATTCATAACATACATTCTAAGCATATCTTCTACTATTTGATTAGTTCTTTCAGTTTTCCTATCTGTCTGAGGATGGTAAGAAGTGTTGAAGTTTAATTGTGTGTCTAAGCCTTTAAACAGGGCTTTCCAAAAGTTTCATGTAAATTTTGTATCTCTATCTAAGATTACAGTTTTAGGAATTCCATGTATTCGAAAGATTTCCTTCATAAATATATGTTCTATGTTAATGGATTTATAGGTGGATTTAACTGGTATGAAGTGTGCTTATTTACTCAATTTATCAACAACAACCATTATAGAATCATTATGTTTATTACTTTTAGGTAAACATGTTATAAATTCCATACTTATAATTTTCCATTTCCATTCAGGAACGGGTAGAGGTTGTAATAATCCAGCTGGATGCCGATGTTCAACTTTAACTTGTTGACATTCTATGCACTTAGCTAAATATTCAACAGTTTCTCCTTTCATATTAGGCCAATAAAATTCCTTTCTTATCATAATAATCCTTTTTTGATAGCCAGGATGTCTAGATTATGGATTTTTATGTAATTCATTCATTATTAGTAATTTAATTTCTTCTGCTTCAGGGGTATACAACCTATTTTTATACATCAATAGTCCATTTTTAGAAAGTCCGAAGTCTAATTTCTCAGTTTTAGTTTGTTTTTCTGCCAATTTTGATTTAATACTTTGATATTCTATATCCTTTTCAGCCGCAATCTTGACTTTTTCCTCTAAATCGGTTTCATAATTACTTTTTGTAATTGTATAAATCAGATTTGCATGCCTGCTCAAGGCATATGCTCTCTTATTTTATTTTCCCTTGATATGTCTTATTTCAAAATCATACTTTGTCAAGAAGGATAACCACCTTGCATGTCGAGCATTGAGATTTTGTTTATCGAATAGGTACTTTAAAGCAATATTGTCAAACATCAATAGGAATTTTCGTCCTATCAAATAATGTCACCACATATTTAGTTCATGTATTATCATGGCTAATTCTAAGTTGTGTGTTACATGATGTCTTTTGTGTTCCTTAAGCTTTCTAGATTCATAAAAAATTATATGATTATCTTGCATTAATACACCTCCCATCCATTCATTGCATGCATATGTGCATACAACAAAGTCCTTATATGTATATGTTATTTTTAGTATAGGAGTTGTTGTTAGGAGATGTTTTAGTTTTTTAAAACTTTCTTGGTATTTTTCAGGCCATATAAATTTTGTTCCTTTATTTTATAGGGATGTTATAGGATGAGCAATCTTTGGAAACCATTCAATAAACTTTCCTTAATAGCCTGTTATACCCATAAATGATCTTATGTTTGAAACATCTTTTGGAATTGGCCAATCCATAATGGATTTTATTTTCTCAGGGTCAACAGTTATTCCTTGTTTAGAAACTACATGTCCTAAATATTGAATTCTATCCTTATAAAATTCACATTTACTAAGTTTAGTATATAGCTTTTGCTCTCTCAATATTTGTAGAACTATTCTTAAGTGTTCTTCATGCTCATGTTCATTCTCTAAGTAGATTAGTATATCTTCGATGAAGACGATTACAAATTTATCTAAGTATATACTTAGGATACTATTCATTACACACATGAATGTGGTTGGGGAATTTGTTAACCCAAAGGGTATCACTACAAACTCATAATTCCCATACCTCATCCTAAAAGATGTTTTGTATATATGTTCATCTTTAATTCTCACTTAATGATATCCTTCTTTTAAATCGATTTTTGAAAAGATCATTGCCCCACGTACTTTATCAAATAGATCATCGATGCGAGGTAAAGGATATATTTTTTTAATTGTCATTTTATTAAGTTGTCGATAGTCTATACATAGTCGTAAGGTTCCATCTTTCATTTTGACACACAGTACCAGTGCTCTCCAAGGAGATACACTTGGTCGAATATATATTTTTTATAATAACTCTTGAAGTTGATATTTCAGTTCATTAAGTTCTAAGGTATTCATCTGATATGGATCCTTTGAAACTGGCACCGCTCCGAGTAGTAAGTCTATTGAGAAATCTATCTCTCTCTTTGGAGGTAATCTAGGAATATCTTGGAATACGTCTTGAAATTATTGCAATATAGGGAAATTTTCTATATCCTTATTACTTCATTCTTTTTCATTATCTATTACATGAACAACAAATGCTTTTCATCCCTTACGAACACATCTTTTAATATGCAAGGCTGAGATCTTCCTAATACTAATGGTTCTTGGTATTCCTTTAATGTCAATAATGTTACCATTTCCATCTACGTAAGTAAATGTTTTTTCATAACAATTTAGAATTACCTTATATTTTTCTAACCAGACGAAGTCGATTAATACATCATATGATCCTAGTTTCAAAGCATTCAAATTTGCTTGAGTTTTAAATCCATTAATACTAATTTCACAACCTTTAACAAGATTTGTAACTTTCCTTTTTGTTCTTGTAGCAAGTTGTACTATCCATGATTTTACACATTTTTCTTTTTCGTAGTTTACAACTTTCTACTATCTTAGGTGAAACATAACTTAGACTAGCACCTGGATCAATCAAAATGCAAATTGGTTGATCATTCAACATACCTTCTGCTTCCACCATGGAAGTTTGATGATCTTCTTGTATGTTCTCAAAGGATGCGCTAATATTTTGTGTGCTCCTCGTTATTTCACCAATTGTAGTAGCTTCTAAAATTGTATGTATCTTGCTATTTTTTTTCTTCATGTGAGGACAATCCTTAAAATAATGTGGTTCACCACACTCCCAACATTTCACTAGTTCCTTTTGGGTAGTTTCTTCGTTATAAAATGTTGTTGATTTTGTTTTTTTATTTTCAAATGGGTTATAAGGATTATTATTTCTGTAGTTATTTCCCTGAAAACCTTTTGCATTGTTATTATTGAAAAACTTTCCTTATTTTGTTCTTGGATCAAATCTTTCAACTTTCTTTCCCTTCCATTTTTTAGCATTTTCATTCCTGGTTTTATATTGTTCAAAACACAATTTATTCTTACGCATAGATTCTTCTAAAGTCTTAGGATTGTCAAATTCAATCCTATATTTATATGAGGTAGGAAAAAAACTCAAGAAGCATTGTATCTTTGGGTTTTCATCCACAATATATGGTACATAGCGCAATAAGGTTAGAAATTTGTTGCAAAAGTTGTTCATGGTTAAATTTCCTAATTTCAGTTCATAAAATTCTTTAGCCTTACCTTCATAATATTGTTCTAATAGATATTGTTTCTTAAAATATCTTTTAAAAGTCTTCCAAGTGGTTTTGCATTCCTTGATATTCTTTACCCTTTTGATATATTTCCACCAAATATCTTCCTTCTCGGTCAAATTATAGATGGTCATTCCTTCTTTAAGTTCACTTGAATAATTATATATATGAAAGTATTTTTGCATCTCGGAAAGCCAATCTTCTGCCTCTTCTCCAGTATCAATCTCACCATTAAATATTGGAGGTTTTGTCTTTTTAAATTCCCCCATAATTTCCTCATGATGCTTATGTTTCTTTTTAGTTCTTTGTTCCATTTTGGCATTGTCCTCACTTGAAGTTTCAGTTCCAATAAAAACATATTGTGTGGTTGATTCAGTGTGTTCAAATTTCCTAGACTTCTTCTTGTGCAGATCAATTTCAGAATTACTATAAAATTGACCTTTATTATTGTTTGAGTTCTAATTAAACAATTTGTCTACTAGTATTGCATTAAGTTCTTCTTGTGTATTTATAATTCGTTCATTATATGCCTTAATTTTTTTCAATTCTTCCCTTAGAACCTATATGTTATGAATTAATTCAAATTGTCTGTTATCCCTGCTTTCATTCAAATTAATCCATATATTTCCCTCACCAATATTTCCTTGTTCAAGATTTTATGGTTCATTTTGATGTGACCCTTCTTCAGGTAGAATATGTACTTTTGTCATCTTTCCTGCAATCAAAATCTTCTTCCTAGTGGTAAGAAGAAAATATAAAAATAGTACATTAGTCTCTGTGGTTGAGCTCATAAGGCCAAGTGCGGTTCCTAAAGATCTGATACCATTATGTCAAATACCCATATAATTTTTGTATTTTTTTATACAACAATATTTTGTTTCTGACTAAGTAAAGTGTATTACTCATCTATTTTGACCACATAAATTTCATTAATAAGACGTCTATTACCAGAAATCTTTTTGAAATTTTACCTTTAATAGTTGTAATAGTTCCATGTGCAAATTTATAAAACTTGCTTGTCCTATGTTATAGACTTTATGGCATAACTAATCCATGTTGTAATTCATGTGGTAAGGATATAATTCCCATGGTATAAATTATGTGTTGACTACCCCCGTTTGTTATTCCAAAGGGGTTATTATTATTGGACCCTTTTCGTGACCTTGTTTTCCTATAACCTAAATTGGTGGATTAACCACTCAACTTCTAGGTATAGTATAGTCATGCAAGTTAATAGGTGGTTTGTCTTGACCGATCAAGCATGAAAATAGGTGAAAGATTAAACTAACAGTTGGATAATAATCAAATCGTAATTATGTTTTTTTTCGTTAGCATTAATTATGCTTTGATGTTTGATACATGAGTGGTTGATAGTTGTTAATGTCAGTATTGACGTACCATGTGTTATTAATTAAACACCTTTCTGTAGACTCTATTGCCATCCTCATGTGTGTCAGGTGTGACCATATTGGAACGATAGTTGTGGAAGTAATGCACCGACCACCCTGCATAGATTTCGAACATTCACTTTATTGATTGGTAATTTTCTAGTGGAAGATGAGGGTTCCTTCTCATTCGAGTTTATAAGGGCTCTAGGTTTCCATATATTTTCTTTGAGATTCCTCTACTATGTGCTTCGGGTTTTATGTCTCATACCTTGTAGAAATTTTAATACAAATTATGTATTTCCTGGATTATCCTGATCTAACAATTATATGCCACTGCTAAATACAGAATCGCTTCTATTAAAATTCTTGCGGAATTTAAACACGATCGCCAATTGCAATATCAAGAAGAGAGATCAATCACACATAACACAGATGTTTTACCAGGAAATCATAAAGCTAAAAAACCCACTATCATATATTATGTATATATCATGGATAATGAAACAATCTCATATAAATCTCTAATCCAAGAGCTCTCAGTACAATACACAATCGTCTAACACTGTCATACAAAAATTGGCAAATGCATGTGCCAATTTACTGCATCCAGACAGCTTGCCTCCTCTGTGCAATCCCTGCTAATGGAAATCCCTACAATGAATGAATCCTCTTGCCTAGGTTGTGCAATCCTCATGGGCACATCCAATGTGTGTGTGGTTGCATGAGTGCACTCACTAATGTCACAATTGATATTCAAATTTTCTATTTCACCTATTATCTCAACTGGGTCTCCACGGGATCTTAAATACATGTAGTTAACAGTGGTAAATCTTCAGTTTCATGTGAGACCATTGATTATGAATTAATTAATAATTAATTCATTGATCTCTCACTAGTGTAAGTTCAGTTACAACTAGTACAACTGATCTTAACTCACTTAACTAAGTTAAACTACTTTACAACTCACATAACTACACATATAACTCTATTACAACTTCGAATTACTCAGTTAGAACTAATTCAACTTGCATGTCCCACCAATCAACCTTTGAACTCAATTTTCCTATAGCTAACTGATTTTCCACTTCAGTTAACTATTTCCAAGTGGTCATTGAGAATATATTAATATTTATTGTCCAACTATTATTAAGGGATAATAATAGTCAACATACATCTATAAATAGAATTCACTCACCATCTATAAATAAAATTTACTCATCATCTAAAAATAGACTTCCACCTAAAAATAGCCTGAGGCTCCATCCTAATGTAGGTGCATAATTTTCACTAGGATCTTCTTGTTGAATCTCAACACTCCCTCTCAACAAGAAAGGGATTATCCTTCACCCCAATCTTGTCTCTATGGTATTCGAATTTGCTCTTGGTGAGCGTCTTTGTCAGAATGTCTGCATCCTAATATTTCATAGGAATGTACTGAAGCAACATGATCTTCCACTACACACAATCTCTGATATGATGATACGAGATATCTATATTCTTAGATCTATCATGAAACACATGATTAATCAAGATTTTCATGAAACTCTGATTATCACAATGAATCATTGTCGGCTCTAAATGAGAACCAAACAAACCAACCAATATCTTTCTCATTCAGATAGCCTCACATGCAGCTTGACTCACTGCCATGTATTTCACTTCCGCTGAACTGAGTGCCATGGATATCTGCTTCATGATGTACCAAGAAACAACTATAGATTTGATACTAAAGATCCCCCCTATTGTTCTCTTTCTGTCTGTTGGGCGGCCCACCCAATATGCATCCATGAAGCCATGAAACTTCAACTCATCCACTTGTCTGTACCATAATCCATACTCAGATGTGCCCCTCAGGTATCTCAGGACATGCTTTCCCACCTTCCAAAAGATATCGGTAGGCTTAACCATCGCTTGACTTAGCTAGTTAACCGCATAGCAAATGTTTGGTCTCATGTTCACTAGATACATTAGTGAACCCACTAAATGTTGATAGACCATAACATCCACTACCTCTCCAGAAGTAACATCCTCTTTATACCAGTTTCTTGGAAGAGGAGTATCCATGGGTTTCCAGCCCTCCATGTGAAACTTACCTAGTATCTCCCTTGCATACTTTCCTTGAGACACAAAAGGTTCACCATCTCGCTGCCATATTTCCAATCCAAGGAAATAATGAAGGAGGCCCATATCCTTCATCTTGAACTCCTTTTCAAGATCCTCCTTGCATGAGTGTATCAGCTGCTCATCACCAGTCGGTAGTAAATCATCAACATAAAGAACAATGATTAAAAGCTTACCCTCCACCATTGCATCAACCCAAGTGGGATCCTGCACTACTTCCTGAAAGGAAGATGGTTCAGTCACAATACATTTTCTCATGAGAGCCATGTATCCAGTAAATCGATCAGGAGATTGTCTCTCTCTGCGTTGTGAAGTAGGTGCTCCTACATTCTGTGCAACATATAGTCTCAATCTATCAGCTTCTGTGGTGCACTTTCTACCATTTCTGATGGATGGCTCTGCATGAATGGATTCCTCCACTCCATGAACCTCCTCATGTGGATGATCCACATCTTGAGACTCATCTTTGGGAACCAATAGTTCCTCCTCTACATGTAAGTCTAGATTCCTCTCAAGCAACAACCACATGGCTTTCCCCTCATCAAATTTTATATCTCATCGCACAACAATCATTCTCCTGTTAGGAAAATACACACGATAATTATGGGGTATTTCTGTGTATCCCAAAAATATCCCAACTTCATCAGTCGGCTCTAGCTTCTTCCTGGCATTCTTGGTCACATGCACATAAACAGATGAGCCAAAAATCTTAAAGTGAGAAACATCTGATTTCTTACCAGTGAAAGTTTCTTCAAGTGTACTCATGCCAAGTACTCTATGAGGACAATGGTTTTGCACATAAACCGCAATATTGCATGCTTCTGCCCACAAATGCAGTGGTAGGACCTGATCATGCAACATCACTCGTGCTGCACCCATGATCGTTCTGTTCTTCCTCTCCGCGACCCCATTTTGTTGTGGGTTATGAGGCGCTATAAGTTCTCTTTGAATTCCTTCTTTGTTGCAAAAGTCTTTGAATTCGTTAGAGATGTATTCTCCACCAATATCGCTCCTCAAAGCCTTCACTTGCTTCCCCGACTCTTTCTCCACCAATGCTTTAAACTCACAGAACTTTGAAAATGTTTGATCCTTCTTCTGCATGAAGAAGATCCAACATTTATGAGAAAATTCATCAACAAAAATAACATAATACTTATGTTTATCTATTGAAGCAACCGAGAATGGTCCACATGTGTCTGTGTGAACTCTCTCCAGGATCAACGAAGCACGATTCTCCTTTTCATGAAAGGTGGACTTTACATACTTCCCCATGGTGCAACCCTTGCACTGATCTAACTGAGCAAGTGTTCCCATTGGAAGTCCAGTAGATATTTGTTGCATTATTTTCAAGGGTCCATGATGAAGATGGACCAATCTCCTATGCCATAATTCACCCTCATCCTGGCTCACCACTTTTTATTCCTTTCCCATCATGGCAGCGCATCCATCTACCTCCATCTTGTAGAGATTCTTAACTCGAATCCCTATCTTATTGACTTGAACCATTGTTTTATGTCGTAGGAAATATTTTCCATCGCTGAAAACAATGTCATAGTTTATGTCCTCCAACATTGCAACTGAGACCAAGTTTTTCTTCAGAACTAGAACATGCATAACATATTTCAATTGAAATGGTTTACCCGACTCCCTCTGAAAGGTAATGGTACCAATTCCAGTCACACGATATCTTCCATCGTCACCCATATCTATATGCATTTTGAGATCTTTCTACTCCAAGTCACTGAAAATATCCTTATCTCCTGTCATGTGGAAGGAAGCGCCACTATCCAAATACCACACCAATCCCAATGCACTTGACGCCATGCATGTGATCAAGGAGAAGTCAGGTTCAAATTGTGACGCAAGGGCCTCACCAGCTGTAGCTCCAGCAACCTTCTTGTTCTTCTTCTTCTGCGGATAGTTAGTAGCGAGATGCCCATGTTTGTGACAGTGAAAACACTTCACTTTGGACAAATCCAGCTTCTTTCCTTTAGACTAGGATTTTCAATGGAATTTATTCCCCTTCCCTTTCCTTGCCTTGGAAACCAAAGGAAAATTATCTTCATCATCCTGTTTTGATGAAGATCCATATCTGGTGTTCCACCTACACTTCTCCTACGCTAGATCTGACCATAGTTGTTCCCAATTTGGTAATTTTTCCCTTCCATTGACAGAGTCTTGATAACTATGAAAATTCATGGGAAGTCCTAGGAGAGCCAAGATCACCAAATAATCATCAGTGACTATTATTCCCACACTCCCCAACTCATCCTAACATTGGAAAAACTTCGTGAGATGTTTTGGAATGGAGTCGCCCTTCTCCATCTTGATCTTCCTAAATTTATCTTTGAGCGCCAATTTCCTATGGTCGTTGTTGTTTTGGAATAGATATGTCAAAGCCTTCCACATTGCATATGGTGTGTCTTTCCCATGGAGGTTTGAGACAATTTGGTCTCATACTCCCTCCAACAGGATCCTCCTCTTCATTTCCGCTTTATTTTTCCATGCATCAAGATTTGTAGCGTTTGCAGCATCTGGCTTAGAAACATCTTTGTCAATGAATTCCTTCAAGCCATTGCCTTCAAGTATTGCCTCCATCTTGTCCTTACAAGAAATGTAGTTTGAGATGCCCTCGAGTGCATACTCTAACCTCAAGTCATTGAAATCCATTTCGATCTTGAATCAGCTCTAGCACCAAGAAAGGCTTTCTGCAAATTCGAATTCTATCCAGTCACAAACTCAGCTTCTGCAATTTCCTGTGCTTTGATACCATGTAGAAATTTTAATACAAATTATGTATTTCCTGGATTCTCCTGATCTAACAATTATATGCCACTGTTAAATACATAATCATTTCTACTAAAATTCTTGTGGAATTTAAAACACGATCACCAATTGCAATATCAAGAAGAGAGATCAATCACACATAACACAGATGTTTTACCGGGAAAGAATAAAGCTAAAAATCCCACTATCATATATTATTTATATATCATGGATCATGAAACAATATCATACAAAAATCTAATACAAGAGATCTCAGTACAATATACAATCGTCTCACACTGTCACACAAAAATTGGCAAATTCATGTGCCAATTTACTGCCTCCAGACAACCTGCCTCCTCTGTGCAACCCCTGCTAATGGAANAATATCATACAAAAATCTAATACAAGAGATCTCAGTACAATATACAATCGTCTCACACTGTCATACAAAAATTGGCAAATTCATGTGCCAATTTACTGCCTCCAGACAACCTGCCTCCTCTGTGCAATCCCTACTAATGGAAATCCCTGCAATGAATGAATCATCTTTCCTAGGCTGCACAATCCTCATGGGCACATCCAATGTGTGTGTGATTGCATGAGTGCACTCACTAATGTCACAATTGATAGTCAAATTGTCCCTTTCACCTGTTATCTCAACTGGGTCTCCACTGGCTCTGACATGCATGTAGTTAATAGTGGTAAATCTTCAACTACATGTGAGACCACTTATTGTGAATTAATTAATAATGAATTCACTGATCTCTCACTAGTGTAAGTTCAGATACAACTAGTACAACTGGTCTTAACTCACTTAACTAAGTTAAACTACTTTACAACTCACATAACTACACATATAACTCTGTTACAACTTCGAATCACTCAGTTACAACTAATTCGACTTGCATGTCCCACCAATCAACCATTGAACTCAAATTTCCTATAGCTAACTGATTTTCCACTTTCGTTAACTATTTCCAAGTGCTCATTGAGAATAGATTAATATTTGTCCAACTATTATTAAGGGATAATAATAGTCAACATACATCTATAAATAAAATTCGCTCACCATCTATAAATAGACATCATCTATAAATAGAATTTGCTCATCATCTAAAAATAGACTTCCACCTAAAAATAGCCTAAGGCTCCATCCTAGTGTAGGTGCATAATTTTCACTAGGATCTTCTTGTTGAATCTCAACATACCTATACTAAATCTACATACATTATGTCTATGTTCATTTCTCCGAATTTACTTAGACGTTTGGGAGATCGAGCGTAATCTTGGTTAGAGTTTTTTTCCTTACCTTGTTAAACGATATCTTGATTTCTATTACAGGGTTCCATTACTGTAGTTTTTTTAAGGTGTTTACCTAATGTCTTATGTTTTAAGGTTTAATCGGTCCTACATGCATTGCACTTATCTTCTTTATTCTATTTAACACTCAGTCATTGCCACTTTCATGACCTTGTCCTGATTTCTGGTTTGGAATATTTACATGTCATTCTAGTAAATGGTTGTACTCGAACGTCTTGGTTATATTTTTCTTATTGTATATTTCCTTTTGATAGACTTTTTTTTTTGGATACTTTGAACTAATGATGGGCCCTTGTTGTGTTCGAGGGTACCCATTAGGAAGAGATGTTGACTTTGGCTGGTTGAATCGTTCTTTTACAGGAGTTCCATTGTGGGGTTCAAGCTACTCATGGTAAAATACATACCCTAACCCTACCATCATATTTTTTCTGTAAAATTTTTGGTTCCCTTCTGTAATGGTCATGCGTTAATGCAAGTGTGCTCGACCAAATTAGCATGGTTTATCTCGATTCAAAATTCAGTATACCCTTGTGAGTACTTTATATTTATACGTTTTCTTTCTAAGTGTGATAAATTACCTTACCTAGGTGCCATACTAATTTCTTTGTTTGAAAACCTTGTTAGCAGGTGTTGGCTATGGCTTCTCAACTTGGGCGTTCAACCTTCGAGAGGTAATTTGGTTTTTATAATAGACCCTAGCTATGGATGAGGGATCGATACCACTATCTCAGTTCGAATTAGATAGGTGGTTACCTATCATAGTTATGTCGACCCCATTTTGTTCTATTTAAAACAATAAGAAATGTAATTTGTTCTTTTCTCTGTATTTTGTTTGCAAAGGTCCTACGAAAAATTAGTTACATATGAGGGTTCTGTTATTTTTGTTGTAATTCAAACTATGACTAGGCTAGTTCCCTATGTATTTTCAAGGTTTTTCACCCCCTTAAATTTATAGAGTCGAGTCAAAACAGTTGTAGCTCTGTTAAACATTTATTAATGGACATTTATTTGTTTCTTTAGTTTTTGGTTGTGAATGGTTCTAGGAATTTACTTTCCATGCTCATATGATTTTTTTCTTAGTTTCCTTCTCGTTTTAAAATGGTTACAGAACCTATTAGGATGGTTTCATTATAAAACTTGTTTTCATGTATTTAATAGTTACTATCTCATTGTACTATTCGATACCCTTAACCTTATGTATATATTCTATATTTTCTTCACAAAAATAACATTATCATTTTAGAATCTGGCTTGTTGGTTGTATCTCAATTTATATAGTATTCCTCTGTACTAAAAATCTGTTAATTCTATAATCATGCTTCTTGCATCTGAATATGGTTATAGATATAATCGTTTCTTTCTGATATTTATCATGACAATCGTATAATGGAATGAAACAAGAGAGATAACCCATAATCTCTAGTTAGATTGTAATTAATAATAATTTATCCATAAATTTCAAATTGAACAACCATTTAACCCGAATAAAATATCCAAAAATTTACATTTGAACACTAATTCAACCAGAATGGAATATCCAAATATTACACATGTTCCTCAATGTAACATTTGTTTCTTCTTCTGATGAGTGGCTTATTGACTTTGGAGCATATTATTATATGGCTAAGGATAAAGCCATTTTTCTGTTCTTAATGAATGTAACACCAAACATATAGTAGTTGTTGATGATAGTTCTCTTAATCTTGTAGGGTCTAGAACAATTCAGTAAGATGATGGTCATTCTAATGATGTATTATGTGCATGTCTAATTTTAAGGATGGAAATTTATATTAAAATGTAGAAACCTTGGTGACTATTAAGAGTCCCGAATATGCAAACTGTAAAATGTTTGGCGATATTTTCATAAAATGTTCAAATTTATAAGGATTTTATAGTTTTGATAAAATTTTGGAGATTTTTAAAGTAAAATAATTTTATTCTCTGGAATTTGGGAAAATCATTTTTAGAAAAAATGGAAATTGGCGAATCGTTTTTTGGGAAAAATCATGGGAAAATAGCCCATGGGTGAACTTTATCCCCTGAAATTTTTCCTGGTTATGTGCTCCAAGTCCCTCATGCAATCTTACATCAATATATCAAATCACTCATTTAGGTGAAGGTAAAACATTAAAGTTGTCACCTCAACCAAAATGTAATCAAGGATTTAGAAGATCCTAAGAATGTCCTGGAAACTAGAATTGTAGATGATATTACGAGGTTATACATATTTGACATCTTTGGGTCATCATATTTTCCACCAGTTTGTATTACCCATAGTGATGACTTGAGAAAATGTTGGCATGTGTGATTTGGTCTTCTAAACTATCGCTCATTGTAGCAGTTATGTAATCAAAATGCATTGGCCAGTCTTCATCTAATTTCTCACAGAGATGGTGTTTGTGTCAGTTGTGTTCTCGAAAAACATCATCGAGACAATTTGACAAACTTAAATCGTATCTCACCTTGTCCCCCTTGTATATTTTTCATAGTGATTTGTATGGTATGCATCCTTCTCCTTATTTCTCTAGGTTCAAATACTCATTAACTTTTATTGATGACTTCTCCATATAAACTTGGATTTATTTTTTAAAACTTAAGAGTGAATCTTTTAACCTACAAGGACCTTGTAGAAAAACAATCTAGACATTAATTGTAGAATTTAAGAACGGGTAATGGAGGAGAATATGTTAAAAACTAATTTACAAATTACTGCACTACACAGGACATTCAGATGCAACATACTATTCTATATACACCACAACAAAATGGTGTTACTAAGAGAAAGAATCACATATTTAAGGAAATGGAAAATTGTATGATCCAATATAAGGGAATAAGTCTTTATTTTTGGGTGGAAGCCATTAATTATGCCAATTACATACTCATTTGCACTCCCAAAAAGACTTTAAAAAATACAATATTGGAAGAATCATGGAGTAAAATTAAACCAAATGTAAGACACTTCCATGAGTTTGGTAGTGAAGCATGGGCTCACATTCCTAATAATAAAAGTAGAGAACTACAACCTAAAAGAGAGAAGTGTGTTTTTATTTGATATTTTGAAGGTGTAAAAGGTTAAAAACTTCTCCAATGAATTATTATTAGGATAGATGTTAAGTTTTATTAAATTCTCTCAGCCTATGAGCCTAATTTATCATTTGTGACATCATCAACCTGTGATCCATCTTTACAATTTGTGTCATTTGTTCCAAAGTATTTTTAAGTTTTAGTTCACGATTGTTTTATATTTTTTTCATTGTTTTTTTAGTTATTTTTCTTTCACCTTGTTTTTTAATCTTTTTCTTTTTTTATTTGAATT
>SNQJ01S0005864.1:264591-276616 GCA_010110895.2 Picea sitchensis | reverse complement strand
GACGCAAGAGCATCGTAGCAGAGCGGGGATCAACAGAGATAAGGAGAGCTTTCATAAAGTAAGTACATCATCCTTCTTCTCTTGTCCATTCAATACTTTAGAACTAGGGAAAGAGTAGTATTCTGTCTCTGTTTGTTCCAGATCCAGGTGGATCTGGGGAGATCGGTTTGTGTCCGCACTTACGGATTTATCCTAAAACACAAAGTGAACCCAAACATGTGTAAATAAGATCTTAGCGTTGGCTTTGGTTGTGATGTTCTTCTTACAGAGTGCCAAAACTACCATTTTTTAGAATCACTCAATGACCACGAAGACACATTCATTACCATGCTTGGTTGAAGGCAGATCGAACATGTAGTCCATGGAGATGGACTCCCAAGGCCTATCGAGAGTAGGAAGAGGGGTGTATAGCCCCTGTTTCTTGATGGCGGGCTTGGAAATGGCACAGGCAGTGTAGGATCTGATGTACTTGCAAACATATTGTCAAAGCTTCAGCCAATAAAATCCTTGTGTAGTACTTCCACTATATTTTCTACACCAAAATGTCTTGTTGCCCAGTTTTAATGAGCTTCCCAGATTCAATTTGCATGCTCGCTTGAAGGAATACAAAAATGGATTAGATGGCATAAAAATCCATCCTAGAGATGAAAGTATGGAATTGTTTTTCCTGTGCTTCATGTCTGATAGGAAGTAGCAAAGTCAGATTCATTATTGTATAATTCTAGCCATCCAGATGTATCATGTCCACAGGAGTTAAGAACTATGGTAATTAGCACTGCCCCAAGGGATAGACTAAGGAAATGTGTGACATGGTTGGTGCTACCCTTATTTTACTTTATATTCAAGTGAAATTGTTACAGGTATGTGGACCACTTCTGATGGTGGTCATTCTGTAACTTTCCTTGTGTCTGTATGAATTGCATAGGCCCGTGATGAATTTGGATGATTGTTTCCTTCCCCATAATGTATTTCTTCCATTCTTGACATGCCTGCACAATGGAGTACGTATCTTTGTCATAGGTGGGGTATTTGCGAACAACATAAAAAAGAGTTTCACTATGATAGGCTACGGGATGCCCATGTTGAGTGAGGACTGAACTGATAGCATAATCTGAATCATTTTTCTCAATATTAAATGGTTGTTGATGGTCTAGCAGAATAAGGACTGGTGATGAGCAGAGGAATAATTTCAAATCCTTGAATTCTTTATGTTGGGGGGCAAACCACACAAACTTGGCCTTCACTCCACCCTTGGTCAGTTGGCTTAAGTCCCAAGCAATATGAGAGAACCCCAAAAAAAATCAACAGTAGAAGTTGGCAAGGCCCAAGAAGCTATGGAGTTCGGTCATTGTCTTCAAGGTCGGTCAATCATGGATGAACTGGATCTTGATTGGATCCAAATGTACACCCTGCTCATCCATGATGTATCCCAATTACTGGATTCTCTTCATGTCGAAGGAACACTTTTCCAAATTGGCATATAACTTGTGTTGTCACAGGGTGTCCAAGACCTATTGAATATGCTCCAAATGTTCCTCCCAAGTTCTACTAAAGGAGGATGTCATCCAAATATACAACCACAAAGGAGTTTGTGAATGGTCATAATATTTCATCCATCATCCGCATTAATGTGGTCGAGGCATTAGTCAAGCCAAAAGGCATGACCAACCACTCAAAGAGACCTTTATACTTGAAGGTTGTCTACCATGCATCAGTTTCCTCAATCAACACCTAGTGGTAGCCTGACTTCAGATCAATCTTACTGAAAAACTTATCTCCCTTAAGTTGATCAAGCAGATCATCAATCCTGGGAATTGGGTATCGATTCTTTACTATGATCTTATTTAATGCTTTGTAATCAATACAAAGTCACCATGTCCCATCCTTATTCTATACTAGAACAATTGGTCCCCCACAAGGTGAGGAGATTGGTTTCATGTGGCCCTTTAGAATTAGCTCTTGGATCTGGCATTTGATTTCTTCATTCTTCATAACAAAATGTTTTTATACAGGGATGTTGGGAATAGGAGAATCGGGTGTCAGATCAATTGAGTGATTTACTTGACAGTGCACAAGCACCCTAGTAGGTGAGGCGAATATGTCTTTGTACACCTATATTATTCTATCCACCTGTCATTGTTGTGCAGAGAGACCCCATGCAGAGGTTTTGGCAGTTGCAGTGACCTTCCATTCACCTTTCGATCGAACGATATAGATGAAAAATCTCCTGGTCTGAGAGACCACCTTTCTACACTGCTTCATGGATATCAAAGAGATCGCAAAATTTGGGACTGCCTCTGGTACCATATAGATTTGATCTCCCAAAGTAATAATGACACTGCGGGGTCTAGATTAATAAATAGCATAACAGTTCCACATATATTGGTTTCCTAAAAAAACATCACAATATTCAAGGGAGGAAACATCACACAATACCTCAGCTTTGAATCGTTTGATGTCGTAGTGCAGGCGACATTGTTGGTTGATGCGGACGTCTCATCCTTGATGAGACAACCGATGGTATATGGTTGAGGATGTGGCATCGTTGTTAGGTTAAACCTCTTGACAACATCTACTGAGACCAAGTTCTTTTGGATACCACTGCCAACAATGAAATAGAGTGGGGTCCCCTTCACCCACATCTGTGAGTGGAAGAGACACTCCCCTTCTTTAGGCTCTATTGGTTCCTTTGGATAGACTTTTGTGGCAGCGATGGTGACAATGGGTTATGCATCAATGATTTGTCTCCCCTTTTCTAGTTTTGTATCAAAGTTTGAGTCATCATCTAACCTTGGGGATTTCGTCTCAACCAACAATGATTTTTTGGAGTGACATTCATCAGTATTGTGCCAAGGTATTTTGTGGAACTCACACTACTTTCCAGTTTCCTTCTTCGGCTTCCCATTACCCTTATTTTTTGGTGCCTTGGGCTGGTTATCCTATCAATGTTCATATTTGCTCTATCCTTTTTGATAGGTGTTAGGGCCACCCTTACCATAGTTTTTCTATTGCGTATTTTTAGACCCTAACTCCCTCTTTTTTTTCTGCTTTAATTTTTTCTCGATTTTGACAACATATCAATAAGCATCTCCCAATGACAAGATGTCCAAAAAATCTATTTTGGTTTGGATCTACCTGTGTAGAGCCCCACAATATTTTAGGACCAGATGTTGCTCTTAGTCTTTGATACCTGGCTTGGTGCACAAGGTATGGAAATCATTTGTGAACTTCGTCACTGTTTGGCCCCACCCTTGGTGCAGTGTAGTCCATATCACATATTGGTCATCATAATATCCAATAGGGTAATATTGTTCCTGGAGGGCATCAAAAAAATACACCCAAGTGGGTCTGGACCCCAAAATTGCAGGCTCATCCTTGGCATGTTGCTCATAATAAGTCTCCCACCAATCACTGACATGGGGAAGGGCCTTAAGGAAAGAAAAGGTGATTTTTTCACTGTTGGAAAAATTTTGTATAGAGAAATAACCCTCTAGCACATTTAACCATTTTTCCAAAGCGGCAGCATATATCTGGCCTTAAAAAAAAGGAATATCAAATTTAAATTGTACCTTGAAGGGAATAACACCTCTAAAGTGACTGTTGGTTGAAGGTGCATCCATTGTTGTCATCTTGCGTTGAAGGATATGGGAAAAATGATCCATCATCTCATTCCTTTGTCGCGCAATGGATTCCTCGAGCAACAGTTTGAAAGGATCTCCTACCTCATCGTCCCTCTTTTCTTCCGCCATGGGATTTTTCTTGGGTGGGAAAGAGTAGTTTTCCTCAAGAGAAACAAGCTTGAGACCCAAGTCTCTATACCTTGACCTCATCGGGGACATGCACTAAGAACGACAAGGGGTAGATTGCTCTAATACCACTGATCCAGATTATTTTCAGAATGATATGAAGGAAGAAATATAGCATAGATATAACAAGGAAATACACATAGATATGGAAAGGAACACAATAATACAGTAAATCTCAGATTCTATTAATGACTGTCTGAAAATACAAAGACCATAAAATGAAAAAGCACACAATCTAGCTAGTATGGTGGTATCTTATCTCTAAGAAGAGATGTGTCGGCTACGCTCATTCATAAGAAGTTGATTATAATGAGTCTCCAAAGTTATTTTTAACATAAAACGAAAATGATAAAACACTAAACATCCAAAAACCAAACCCGAGAGATGAAATTCCAAAAGGTTTGTGGGCCCCATTGGGGGTAGTTGATACGTTGATACAATATATATCATTCTATGGAATACAAAACCTTGATTTGTAAACCTAGATTAGATTCCCAAACCAGAATTATAATATAATGGGCCAAAAAACTGTTCACCAAAAACTTCCCAAAAACAAACCAAAAATAGCCCAAAACAAATTAGGGGATTTTCCCTCAAGCCCCCGTGATTCCCACCCCTCCTCCGATGAAATGTATAGTGCATAGATATAATCATGTAAATAATATAACACTTACCCACGTTTCTCCCACTTGTTGTTCTCTTTGCATACAGGGGAGCGAGGATTACATTATCAACAATGCCCATTGATCCTCTACACTAAGAGAAATTATCAGTACTTACAAACTTTGTCAATGAATCTCCAATATTATTCAAAGTGTCCACCTTCACTAGCAACACCTTCTTGTCTTCAAGCATGTCTCTAACAAAGTGATATTGAATATCAATGTTCTTTGTATTAGAATGATAAGTAGGGTTATTTGCTAGAAATATTACACTTTGATTGTCACAATCTAACCTTACATCTTTTTGTATAAACCCAATACATGAACAAAATATCCATAACCATAAAACTTCCTTAATTTCATGAGTGTCTTCCATGTATTCATCTTCTATAGTTGAGAGTGAAACTACAAATTGTCTCTTTCTCAACCAATTGATTTCTCTTTCTCATCCAACTGATTTATCCTCCAAATAGATTAAACACATAACCACTTGTAGATATTTTATGATCCATATCTCCATCCTACTATACGTAAACAAATCCATGTATTTCCAACACTCTATCTACACCAATTTTTCCTTGATAGAAAATTCCATAATTTGTAGTTCCACACAAATACCTAAAAACATTTTTTATATATGTCCAATGCTCCTTCCTTGGATTTGACATATAGTTACTCAAAACTCCCACTGAATGTGTAATGTCCAGTCTATTATATACCATTTCATACATCAAACTACCAGTATCACTAGCATAATGAACATGAGACATGTCCTCTTCCTCTTCCTATGTCTTGGGACATTGATCTGCAAATAACTTTACACCTACAGGAATAAGGACCTTGACTAGTTTACATTAATGAATATTAAACATCTACAATATTGTCTCAACATATTTCCTCCGATTCAACCAAAGTTTCATGTTTTCCCAATGTCTTTTAATTTCCATTCCCAAAACAAAAAATTTAGCACCAAAATATTTCATATCAAATTTAGAAGACAACTAAGATTTTACGTGCTTGATGATTTCCTTGTTGTTTCCAATTAACAATGTATCATCAACATACAAAACTACATAAATAAAATTATCACCAACTAATTTGAAATACACATCGTGATCATCTTTGCTCCTTGTGAAACCAAGTCCCAATATATAATTATCAAGCATTTGATATAATATCCTTATAGATTATTTTAACCCATACAAAGACTTTTTCAACTTTGAAACCAACTCTTTATTTCCCTTCACTACAAAACATTTTATTTGTTTCATATAGATTTCTTCTTTAAGATCCCCATGTAGAAATGTTTTATTTACGTCCATCTATTCTAGTTCAATATCAAAAGAAATAGCAATAGAAAAAACAAATATAATAGAAGTCAATTTAGAAAAAGGATAAAAATTGTCACCAAAATCAATTCCCTCTACCTACGAATATCCCTTTTCTATAGAATAGATTTATACTTCTCCACTTTACCTTCTGCATCCAAATTCTTCTTAAACACCCATTTTCTACCAATGGTATTTCTTCTAGATGGAAACTCAACTAGATCCCAAACCTCAATCTTATCCAAGGCCACCATTTCTTCAACCATGGCCTTCTTCTGAAGTTTACCATCCTTTGAATCCACTACCTCCCTAACGGTTCTAGGATCATCATTAGTAATAGATAAATAAAAAAATGGAGTGAAAAGTAGGTGGAGTGTACTTTTCTTGTTTCCTTCTTTCTCAAACTGATCTCCTCAATACTAGAGTATGAGGTTCTTCTTCTTCTTCTTATTCATGTCCTTCCATTGAGTCATATTCTTCACCCTCTAACTCAAACTCTATTGTCTCTAGTTCTTTTTCCTTTGGTAGAACTTTTGGTTTGGGAACATCTTTAACCTCTTTAAAGAAAACATCTTGACTATAAAATAAATATTCTTAGTTACTGGGTTCCAAAGTTTATATCCTTTTATACCATCTTTATAACCAACAAAGATACATATTTCAACTTTATTACCTATATTACTTTTATTTTTCTTTGGAACATGTACATAAGCATCACAAACAAAAAAATATAAGATGTTTAATAAAGGGTGTTTTACCATTCCATGCCTCATGTAGATTTTTTTCCACCAACGTTGATGAGGGTGATCTATTTACCAAGTAACATGCAATACCCATTGACTTTGCCTAGAATTCCTATCCTAACTTCGCACCACTGAGCATGCTCCTTAATTTGCCCATCATTATCCTATTCATCCTTTCTGCAACCCCATTATGTTGAGTTGTGTATGGAGTAGTATTCTCCCTTCCTATATCGCACTTCTTACAAAATCCCTTGAATTCATTCCCGCAAAACTCTCCACCATTACCTATTCTCAACACCTTTAATTTGTTCTCTATTTGATTCCACATAAGATCCTTAAACTCTTTAAATTTATCAAATACCTCAAATTTATTTCAGAGGAAATAAATCCATGTGTTCCTCCAGAAATAATTAATGAACGAAACATAGTACACATATTTACCTAATGATGGAATAGGAACAGGTCCAAACACATCACTATGTAATAACTCTAAGATTACATTTTCTATTGTATCCCCAACTGAGAATCTTACCTAATTACATTTATCATATATGAAAAGTTCACAAAAATCAAAATCTAGTGTGAAATCAAACATGCCTTCAACCATATATTTATCGTGTAATGCTCAAAGTCCCTTCTCTCCAATATGTCCCAGTCTTTGATGCCACAACATTTTGTTTTTTCTAGATACCATAGGGGTTTGGTCTTCTTCATTTCCTCCCTCACGAAAAATAGAAGTGTTACAACCATTACTGATATTGTTTCCCAATATCTTGTATAAAGTTCCATTCATAACTATCCTCATGAACACCCTTTCTCCTCGAACCATTTTGCAGGTTTCATTTTCAAACACAACATCCACACTTACATTACTCATATTACTTACAAATATCAAGTTTCTAGCAATCTCTGGAATGTGAAAAACCCCTGGGAGTTTTCTAATCCTTCCATACTTAAGAAACAACTTGAATTTTCCTCATCTTTTGATTTTGGCTATTGAGTCATCCCCTAGGAAAACATCATCTCCATTATACTTTTCATATTCAAAAAAACAATCCATGTGGGGTGTAATATGAAAAGAATCACCCGAATTGATCAACCATACATCATAATGTGCATTTGTTTTTAAAGAAGCCAAGCACACATCCCCTCCTTCCTCTAAGGAGGTATTCCCTTACGTGGAAGAAATATCGTCATATCCATTCCCTCTCTCAACACTCTACAATCCTTCTTGTAATGCCCAATTTTACCAGATTTATTGCATTCCTTAAGTATTTTCCTAGATATTTAGATCTCCCACTCAAGGACTTATTTTTATTTCTATCAAAGGAACATCCTCTTATAGATAAGGAAGTTGTACTCTAAATATCCATGGTTTCCCTCCTCGTTTCTTTTGATAACAAGGATGATACCACATCATCAAAATTTAATGTGGTTGCATTACTCCCATTAGCTACAGCCAAACTATCCCATGAATTTAGCAAAGAACATAGTAAACTAATGCACTTATCTTAATCATAAATTTTAATGTTAACAGACAACAACCGACTTACCATAGCATTAAAGGTATTTAGATGTTCTTTCACCAAGTCTCCATCATTCATCTCAAGAGGTATAGTTTCTTCCAAAGGAAATTTTTTTTACCAGGGACTTAGAGTGATATAAAGCCCCTAAATTACCCCATAATGCCTTGGCTGTAGCTTCTCCCAATGCATTCAGTAACGCTAAATCTAAAAGACAAAATTGGATTGTTCTATTTTCCTTCCTATCCAACTTCATCCTTTCCTTTGTCGACATATGTGTAGGTGAAATACCAGGATGTGCAACAACCTATTATTCTTTGTCTACCAAAAGATCCTCCATATTTAGCTTCCAAAGATCAAATATTTTCCCATTAAATTTCTCAATCTCAATTTTAGAATTCTTCTCCATTCTCTTTCACCATGAGAATAACCACCGTAGAGCTCCCACTAAAACTAGGTTTATCACAAACCCATGATAACCAAGCCCTTAGCAACAAATGAGTCCCCCTGAAGCCAATAATTGTTATGCTAACAAATGTAAGTTTTAAATCTTTACAATAGAGCAATGCACACATGTATTCTTTATAAAATAAAAAGAAAACAATAGAATTCACACATCATACTCAGAAATTTACTGTGGAAACCCTTAACTGGGAAAACCAACTAAAATTATTTAGATTCACACCTCTAAATCTTATTGTATTAACTTCACCATTTACAATACAATATATATGATTTTATGGCATCAAAAATCCTAATCCATAAACCCATATTAGATTCCTTAACTGGAATTATAATACAATGGGTTGAAAAACCATTGGCCAAAAACTGACCAAAGATGGACCAAAAAAGACAAAAAAAAATATTCAGGAGATCCGCTAGTGACACACCTAACGCAACATACAACACATGGAAGTAATCATGCAAAAAATATAACACATACCCAACAGTGTCATGCCTATAATTTGTTGAAGCAAAAACCTAATAGTCTTAAAGAAACCAAGTTTTAGATATGTTGGCATGCTTGACTTCCAAATGTTGTGTGTTATTTAACTATATTAGCTTACATAGGTTCTAGAAACAATACCATCTAACATAAGAGACGTCGACCTGTTATTTGGTCTCTTAAAGAGAAGAAATGGGTCAATCACCTATATTTCCTTGATGAATTGAAAAACTATTCTATGTTCAATATGTAAATAAAAATGGTATGTTTACAATGTGGAACTAGCTATTCATTCTTTTAAACTGTGGCTACCATAATCACCAATGTGAAACTTTTCTACAAATTAACACATAATCTACTAATGGAAAGAATTATATTAGATCATCTTGATAAAGTTATTAATTTCCTAAATATGTAACCATGTATTAAGCATTTTTATAAGGTAACATGCAAGTTGTAATAATACAAACATATTTCATTCATAGAAGATCTTACCAACAAGATAAATAATATCGATGCACAAAGTTTCATAACCCCTATGTGTGAGGTATGACAATCGATCAAGCCACTACAACAACTACATAAATATTGGAAATTGTTATTGGTGCATATTAAGACAACACATGAATACAAAATGGATATATATATATATATATATAATCAATGAAGTACAAAGAGATGATATCATACTAACCTTCTCCATGAAACTTTCTTGTACAAAGTCCTCCATCAGCCTATGACAAGTTTTCCTGGAACTCGAACATTGATGAAGATCATCTGAACTAGGAATAGAATGGCTAGTCTATCCATGTGACCTCACATGGATAGACTTTGTTACATTGGATAAAGGCCCAACCCCTCCCCCACCATCATCTAAAAATCCTTCCTAGAGAAATAAAATGATGAATGTGTTATGTTGTAGTAAACTAAATTCACAATTAATTGAAGTTCAAAATTAATTGACGTAAAATCAACTATAAATTTATTATTTTAAAAGAGAAATCAAAATATATATATATATATATATATATATATATATATATATATAATAAACCTGTATTGAAATTATACAAACTTTCAAAAACTTAAACAAAACTAAACACATAAACCCATCACACTAACTAAGAACAGTACAAACAAAACTAGAGCACATAACACTAACCCGCACTAAAACAAAAACCTAAATTGATTAAAAAAAAAAAAAACCTTAAAACATATCTTTCCAGATTAAGAGAGAAGATCTAGATTTAAAAATGGAGCAGATCTCTTTTGGAAACTCCCCATCACCTGGATTCTCTTTACTCACCAATTGGCTTTCCAGCAAGGTCACAACATCCTTAGCAAGGGAATCAGCCCATGGTTAAATTCTTGGTAGATGTGGGAAATGGAAATAGAAGCATGCGCTTCTTGTAAATCTGTGATGCATCCTTGCCAAGGAATCAAAGTTAAGATAGATAAGTGAATCCAATTTTTGAACCAATTTATTATTAATGAATATATTTTCATAAAATTAATACTACTTGAGTGAGTTTCATGGTTAAAAACATGTATTTGTTTTTAGGATTTCATAAGTTAAAATAAAAAAAATGGTATATTATTAGATTTTTGAATATCTCCTTTTACAAAAACCAGAACTCTTATTTTTTATTTTTTTTTTGATGTTAATTTTCATTTTTTTTAAAGTTAAAAAATGAATCCAGCATTTGCATATTTTACCATAATATATCTGGTTGTCACAAATATTTCACCCCGTTAACTACTCAGACATATCCACCTTTAGCTGTAAGCACGTTCATACTCAAAAGTACTGGTATCATGTGACATAAAAACTGTGAACGCCAATGAATGTGAAATACCGCTTCTAGTACTGCACATGCCAGGGAACAAAATATTTGATATGAAATTAGAATCTTAGTGTCGGTGATGATGCATATGCAAGTTTGCTGTCCACATCTCCAGTCATCATTCAAACGTAACACTTATCTCAGACTTTGTCTCAATGATGACTTTATACTACTATGGGCCAGAATAGAATCCATTGAACCTCTCTGTAATCCGTGAAATCAAAATCTCGAATACAACATAGCCGTGGATTCTCTGCCCCTTGTTTTCCAAAATAAAGTACGGTTTTGCGAAGAGCGGCTTTCGGGCAATTCGTGAGCACCATGCAAATTCTTAATGATTGCTTCCCAGAATGCACAGCTAGCTTGGAACTATATAATGNACATAGCCGTGGATTCTCTGCCCCTTGTTTTCCAAAATAAAGTACGGTTTTGCGAAGAGCGGCTTTCGGGCAATTCGTGAGCACCATGCAAATTCTTAATGATTGCTTCCCAGAATGCACAGCTAGCTTGGAACTATATAATGGCTGAAGGTTCCCTGCTATATCTTTATTTTTTTAAGGTAAAATATTATGTAACCTCCACGCGTTTTCTACTATTTGTGGCTGATTCAACCAGGAAAAACGCAATATGCTTACAGTTCCTAATTGTTCAACGGTTTTTGACCTCTTTCAATTAATCCATGAATGCGTTATGTGCTCATTCGATTGAAGCTCCAAATCTCTCTCATATTCCTACTAAATCCGGGCAACCACACTATTCATTTTACCAGATTCCGGCAAGAAGTTGCTGAACACTGTATCAAAATCCGGGCAACCACACTATTCATTTTACCAGATTCCGGCAAGAAGTTGCTGAACACTGTATCAAACTCGTAGTTATTTTTATTTTGAAGTAGGATAACCGGATTTTTACGTGTGCCTGTTGGTACTGTGGGGGCGATGAAAGTAATACAATTCGTATTCAAACCTAAATCAAACTACTTTTCAACACTCAACCAATCACGTAAACCATGTCATCATTCTTTCCCCCAAATTAGACAAATTAAAAGCAAATGCCTTACACTACAACTCAATGACATCAACCCTATCATCACTCTTTTTGCTATTTAGAGAAAATTAAAACCAAATGATTGTAAGTGCCAAACCAATTAGTAATATTTATCTTTTCACATGC
>SNQJ01S0005864.1:254468-264493 GCA_010110895.2 Picea sitchensis | reverse complement strand
AAAAATTAATTGTGAATTACACATTGTGAACGCCCATTCAAAAACTGTATTTCACATTCATTGGCGTTCACAGTTTTTATGTCACATGATACCAGTACTTTTGAGTATGAACGTGCTTACAGCTAAAGGTTGATATGTCTGAGTAGTTAACGGAGTGAGTATTTGTGATAGTCAGAGATATTAGGGTAAAATATGCAATTGCTGGACTCATTTTTTTAGCTTTCTAAAAAACTGAAAATCAACACAAAAAATAAAAATAAAATACGAGTTTTGAGTTTTATAGGAGGAGATATTCAAAAATCAAACAATGTATTTCTTTGGATTTGAACTTGTGATCTTTTAAAAAAAAACACATGTTCTTAACCAATAAAACAACTAAATCTATATTAATTTTATGAAAACTAATTCATTAATAATAAATTGAATCAAAAGTTAGACTCACTTCTCTATCTTAATTTTGCTACCTTGAAAAAAAACACATCACAAATTTACATAAAACCTATACTTCTATTTCCATTTCCCACATCTACCAAAAATTTAACCTTGGGCATGATTCCCTTCTATCTTAGCTTTGCTACCTTGGAAAAGACACATCACAAATTTACATAAAACCTATGCTTCTATTTCCATTTCCCACATCTACCAAGAATTTAACCTTGGGCCTGATTCCCTTGCTAAGGATGTTGTGACGTTGCTGGAAAGTCAATTGGTGAGTAAAGAGAATCCAGGTGATGGGGAGTTTCCAAAAGAGATCTGCTCCATTTTTAAATCTAGATCTTCTCTCCTAGTTTGGAAAGATATGTTTTAATTTTTTTTAATTTTTTTTTCAATTTAGGTTTTTGTTTTAGTGCTGGTTAGTATGATGGGTGTTATGTGTTTTAGTTTTGTTTGTATTATTCTTATTCTTAGTTAGATGTTCTTAGTTATGTGTTTTAGTTTTGTTTGTATTATTCTTATTCTTAGTTAGATGTTTTTAGTTAGTATGATGGATGTTATGTGTTTAGTTTTGTTTAAGTTTCTGAAAGTATGTATAATTTTAGTATAGGTTTATTATATATATATATATATATATATATATATATATATATATATATATATTTCTCTTTTAAAATAGTAAATATATAGTTGAGTGTTTTCAGAAAATTTTGATGAAAATTGATTATAAAATTTAGATAGATTTAATTGATAAACTTAATTAAAATTTTATAAAAACAAAATTTGATTATAAGTTTTATTTAGAAGAATTTTGTCACATTTTAAAGCCATCAAAATTATTCAAACTTAATGATATAAAAAATAGATTCAAAAATTAGAAAAAAATAAAATTGGAGTATAAAAGTGAATAAATTAATAATAAGTAGATAAAGTTATTCTTCTTCCCATGAAATTTTTTCCACATTTAATAGGAATTTGGGGTAAAATTATATTTGAACTTAATTTATATTAATTTTGACCATAAAACTTTGTTTCCAAATATTTTACACATAATTCAAATAGTTAAAAATTTAGAAGAAAAAAAAAGTACATCAAGATTAAAGTTTGCATTACTTTAAAAAGAATATATTTATAAAAGAAAATTGAGATTGTCCACTTATTAAGTCACTTCCATTCCCCATAAAAACTAGTAGAATCAAATTTTGTTCTAAATAAATGTTTTACAAATTTTCCACATTTAATAAGAATTTTGGAGTAAGACAAATTTAAATATTTGGATAACCTAGAATTTTGGGGAAAAAATTAAAATTATGTTATAAAAAATTGACTACACCATATAAAAAACACCTAGTATAATGATTGATTCAAAAAACATATGTTAAAGAAAGGTATGATGACTTGTTGCTTTGTCTAGTCATGTATTGTTACATGTTTTTTCTTGGTCTACAATGTTCATGACTTCTATTATTTAAATTCAACGTCACTTCTTAGAAATCAAATATTTTCTTCCAAAAAAAGACATTCAATAGCAATAGGAAGAGCATAGAGTAATTGAAAGTTATACAAAGAGAAAAGATAACCAATAGAAACATTGAACTCAGAAGAACCACGATGCAAGTACGAGAGGTTTGGCCCCAAAAATTTATTTCTTATAAACTCATATTAAAAATATATCCATGAAAGAAGATAGGGACATAAGAATCCATGCTCTAAAGAAATTCAATTGAAAGAATTAGACCAAGAGAGGATCAGAAGGAGGACCAACCCGGGAAGAGAGATGAAAAGGAGTCGAACGCCCTCCTACTTGATCCAACTACACATTATCCCACCTACCTCGACGAGGAATAAATCTATGACTTCAATACCTCCCATTCTCATAGCCTTAAACATGTGCAAGGGGGCGTTGGGTCTCTTGACTCTCTTCATGTTTATTGTTGTAGCCTCATAATGTGTTGTGGTCATAATCTTGTTGGAATATTCACCAATACTGAGAGGGGGGGGTGAATCAGTATTGAGAACTTTTTACCACTTTTAACCAAAACATGTGAACATTAACTTATCAACAGTTTATCACTTATGATTGCATTTAAAGTTTTATGAGCATTTAACCATAAATAATACCATTCAATAATTCATCACATCATACAAAATGCAAAATCCATAAGAGATTTTTATGTGGAAACCCAAATGGAAGAAAACCACAAAATGTTTTCTTATATATCAGAATATTACATTCATAGGAAACACCAACTTGCAATATTCTCCAGCACTAACTAGAAGGAAGCTCCAACCCCCTATTTACAGGCTCCAACTTAAAGGAAGCTACAACTCCCTAGATTCTTTGGTGCCAAATGGAAGGAGTATCCAACCCCCTAATTTATAGGGTCCAAAATAAAGGAAATTATGACTCCCTATATTCTCCAGCACCAATTGGAAGGAGGCTCCAATCCCCTTTCATTTCCCTTCCTTCCTCCCTAAAATATAAATGGAGACTCAACCTGAAGGAAGCTACGACTCCCTGTATTTTCCAACACCAACTGGAAGAAGGATCCAACCCCCTGATTTATAGGCTCCAACCTAAAGGAATTTATGACTCCGTGTATTCTCCAACACCAAATGGAAGGAGGCTACAACCCTCTTTCCTTGCCCTTTTCTTCCTCCCTAAAATATAAATGGAGACTCAACCTATCACTGAAATTGTCATTGATAATCATCATGTCACTGTAATTTTCACTAATACGGATACATCATAATCCACCTGCCACTGTACTATCATTGATATTGATACATCATCATAAACCTATCACTATCACTGAAAATCAACCTGACACTGCCACTGATAGTCAACCTGACACTGTAACTGTAACTGTCACTAATACTGATACATTATCATCATCAAAACCAGATCCATTCACATAAACCATATACCAAAATCACCAAGAACATCTCTCAATCGTATTTTCAATATCACTAGCATATCTGTCAAAATATATACCTCAAGCATGTGCCATAATATCCATAAACCATATACCAAAGATATGCCTTAAGAATATGTCATATCTTTCATAATATGTTTCAAAGATATATCATAGACCATGTACCAAGAGATATGGCATAGACCATGTACCAACATATATGTCATAAACCATGTGCCATAACCTCCAAGATATGTCTCAATGGATATACCAGAGATATGCCATGTACCAAGGATATGCTTCAAACTGTAAGGTAGCTAGAGAGGTAGTGGGGAGGCTCAGAGGGCTCATAATGATAATAGTGGAGGCCATTCAATGTACGGTGGACTAGGTCCACTATATTATTAAATAAGGCTCACTATGGTAATTAGATATAATAAATGGGTAATTATTTATAATAAATGTAAGAGGACTTCTTAGAAGGTTCTACTTCTAGAAGATTCCTCCTCTAGAATGTTCTTAGGTGATGGTAGTACTATATAAAGGGGTTCAAGCAATGTAATGGGACATGAAGAGAATTATTGTCTTTGGAGCTGAAGTTCATTAGAAGGTTGCCCCCTCGAAGAGGAAAGTGAACAGGAGAGGATCTCTTCCATAATAGGATCCATTGTATGGTGTTTCCCTACCTCAAGGGTTTGGTACTAATAAAGTGTGGTTTCTTCTATATTGCTTTGTAGATCTATTGTGTATTCAGTATTTGTGGTTATTTTATTTGTAGATCTCTTCAGGTTCTTAACAAATGGTATCAGAGCACTTTCCTTGGCATACATTGTGGGCAAATATTTTCTATTTTTGCAGGGGGTTTTTTTCGGAGAAAAAAAAAGAGGGTCGCGACATTCCAGAAATTTTCGGTATATTTATGTGAAAAAATTGCAGAAACAAGTTGTATATCTGAGTTTCTCTCAGAAAAAAACCCAAGTTGAAAAACAAAATCATCTGAAACGGAGTCCGGGAAATCAAGATATTGAAGTTTTAAAATCTGCAAATTTTCAGGGTTTTTTCCGTGTACGGCGGCGCGATTTTATTTTATTTATGTTGCATATTGAGGCTGAATTTGCCCAAAAAAATTACAGATCTGATTTCCTCTCACAACTTCACCCAATTTCAAAAAACAAATCAACCAAAACAGAGTCCGGGAAGTGAAGTTATGAGTATTTTAAACTCAACAGTTTTTTAGGGTTTTTCCAGAAAAAAACTGCAATTTTCTACCGTAAGTTATTGTTCTATTTTTGGGTTTCTTCGTGACGGTTGCAGGACCGAAGAGTTCATAGGGTGTTCAAATGGCTATTTCCTCTCAAACCCTCAAAGAAATTCTTGAAGCATTCAAATCCCAATTGAATGACACATTGGATGCTAGATTGCATGACCTTGCAGATGGCCTCAATGATAGTTTTCGTAGTATTCAAGATTCATTGGATAACATGCAGGAGAGATTTCTTATGGTGGACATCAAGGATGAATATAATCAAGAAATATATGTTTGGTATGATTTTGAGGCCGATTGTGATGATTGGTATATGGATAGTTGTCATTTATGGGATGACAACCACTTTCATATTTTATTTGATGACTCTACCCCACCTTCTGTAGAGAACATCAATGTCCCACATTAGGAGCTAGTTACCAACGTCGAGCCTGCATATTCTACAATGGTATTGTTCCTTCCAGATTCATCTTTGATCATTTTCCACTATGTGGGTGGATATTCTTATTTGGATCCACATGATAAGTGTCAGTATTGGGAGCATCATTTTTAGTTGGTTATTGGGTGTCGATATATTCCATATGGGGTTCACATGAGCAATTAGACATGGGACCCTAGTTTACAATGGCAGTTGGACTACTTCAGCATGGTGGCAACCATTTCTCAATGGGGCCCTAGTTCTCTAGTCTACTTCAACACTATGGTCCACACTTATCCATGGGACCTTGGTATATGGTTGTACATCAAGCGTTGAGAACAACGCTTTCATAAGGGGGATGGAATGTAAGGTAGCTAGAGAGGTAGTGGGGAGGCCCAGAGGGCCCATAATGATAATAGTGGAGGCCATTCAATGTACGGTGGACTAGGTCCACTATATTATTAAATAAGACTCACTATGGTAGTTAGATATAATAAATGTAAGAGGACTTCTCAGAAGGTTCTACTTCTAGAAGATTCCTCCTCTAGAATGTTCTTAGGTGATGGTATTACTATATAAAGGGGTTCAAGTAATGTAATGGGATATGAAGAGAATTATTGTATTTGGAGTTGAAGCTCATTAGGAGGTTGTCCCCTCGAAGAGGCAAGTGAAGAGGAGATGATCCCTTCCATAATAGGATCCATTGTATGGTTTTTCCCTACCTCAAGGGTTTGGTACTAATAAAGTGTGGTTTCTTCTATATTTCTTTGTGGATCTATTGTGTATTCAGTATTTGTGGTTATTATATTTGTAGATCTCTTCAGGTTCTTAACACAAACCATGTACCAAAATAAACCAATGTATATACCTCAAACATATGCATCAAACCATGTGCCAAAGACCTTCAAGAAATGCCCCAAACATGTTCCATAACCTCCAAGATACAATCCTCAAGAAAATATAAGAGAATACCTTTTAACATGTGAACAACCTAGTACATACCATCACAGATATGCCATGTACCAAGGATATGCCTCAAACCATGTACCAAAATAAACCAATGTATATACCTCAAACATATGCATCAAACCATGTGCCAAAGACCTCCAAAACATGCCTCAAACATGTGTCATAACCTCCAAGATACAAGCCTCAAGAAAATATAAGAGAATACCTTTTAACATGTGAACAACCCGGTACATACCATCACAGACCAACATATCATATTCATCTTCAACAACAAAAGAATAGCATCTTCATTAAACTTTACTTTAGTCCCACTGGACATAGATGGTCTTCTCGCAGGGCCTCACGTGACAACACCATGAAAACCCACGGGGGTCTCACGGGACACCAAGATGTACTTGACCTGTTAGGGTTTTTCATAAAACCCTTCTCCCATATGTAACTCTGAGACCTTTGCATTTCCTCACTACTTCATATTCGCCAAGAGATCACTTGCTCACTTGATAGATATTCAATGAACTTGCTTATGTACAAATGAGAGGCTCCTTGAAGTGTATTTATATTATTTCAAGTAACTTCTTTACTTAATTTTTGGGCCGACCTATAACTTTTGTTTGCAACAACTTTTCTCCTTTAATTAATTTTGGGGCTGACCTGTAACTTCTTGTGCTTAAATCCAGGACTTATTGACCATACTCTATGGATTCATCTTTAAGAGGGCATAACTTCTTAACCATGAGGAACCATGTGGCATTCAACCTACCATTGGAAATGGCATGAAGAGGACTATCCATCGATGAGGGTTTTGCATGTATTTTCAACTTCTTTCATCTTATTTTTCCTCAAACAACTTTGGGCTTCATGACCATACCTCTGGGGCTTCTTAACCACTCAATCACTTAGCCATATTTCTAGAGATTCTTCTAGACTTCTTCAAAGCGTCTTTTCGTAAGGGCCATGCTTAAAGATATGCCACAAGGGGACCACTTTGGAGGCTTCTTTAAATACACCCATTACTTCTAGAGGCTTATAGACTTCTTCTAGAGTTGACATCATCCATTACTTATAGTGACTTATGGGGCTTTTAAACTTTTTCTAGGGTTGACATCAATGACAACCAACTTTCCAACAAATATTTCCCAAGATAATTAGGTGTTGAATGTTCTTTTTAGCTACTAACCTTAGCCCAAGTGTCGAATAGGCTTCTTCTTGGTTATTAGATAGTGTTTCTAAGCCCAAGAATAAGACAATTATTTTTTTCCTCTAAAATCAATAGTTAACTCTAACCCTTCAAGTATTGAATAGGCTTCTTCTTGGTTATTAGATAGTGTTTCTAAGCCCCAAGCATAAGACAATTCTATTTTTCCTGTGAAATCAATAGCTAACCTTATCCCTTAAAGTATTAATAGCTTTATAAGCCTACTTCAATAGCTTTATAAGCCCCAAGACAATTCCATTTTTCCTTGAAGATTAATGAGAAACTCCAAGCACCTATCACCCTTATAGGATTTGGAATTTTACATAAAATCATACAACTTAATTCATGAGAATTTAACACATAATTTAAATAATCAGAATTTAAAACAAATTTTAAATAATGAAAATTTAAAAAAATATATACATTAAAACTTAATTCTTGAGAATTTAACATAGAATTTAAATAAACAAAATTTAAATTCATGAGAATTTAACACATAATTTAAATAATGAGAATTAAAAAAAATGTATTAAAATTAGAATTGAAGTTTATTAGGTCTAAAGCTGTACATCTATTGATAATAGGCATATTTAATATGTTTTTAGTACTTAATCAGTTTTGTATGGACAAGATTAAATATTGTTGGAATATTCTTAGTCCTCTCAATAAATCAACGGTTGTGATTTCAACCACTAACTTCCTCACTATTATAAGGACACCGTTTACATGTTTATTTTTTTACTTTTACTTAATCATATTTAAAATTTACTATAATGGCTAGGTGATTGCTATCTCTGAATGATTAACATTTCATTTTCTAAAGAACCCAAATTTACCAGCCACGATTTTTACTCCAACTATTATTTATTGGGCGAAATTTTACTGCGTAAAGCTCTTATCACGTATAGAAGGAAGGAAGAACACACTTCAAAAACCACTGCAAATAAAATTTCAAATTCTTAATCAACTGTCTTAATTAGAAACGGGTGGATAATTATCAAGAATTGAGGAATCAAAAATTGATTCTGTGGAAACCTATTCGTTACAAGAAATCACAGCCAGACTTCAAACTAAACCATGTATCAGTCGTCCAAAAAATACATCATAAAATTTAAAACACGCCCAGCTTTTTTCTGACGAACTGTAAAAGCACAGAATTCTCTATCTAACGTATAAATTAATATATTGAATGGATGCAGCTCTCAGCGTACCCTACTACAGTTAGAGTAGATCTTCAGCTTCCAATTTCAAATGTCTGTAGATTTGCATGGTGACCAATTTGGCTTTTCGATCATTTTCCAGCTTTCCATGAAAAAAATTCCGAATTTTCATCATCAACTCCACTCATTCATATGATAAGTGGAGAAACGGCCGGCACGGTACACTCAATGATTCACATGCAGACATCTCAGATATATTTTAACTTGTAATACTGTTTGATGAGACGCAGGCTATAATTCTGCGCTTAAACATTCCGCAGCAATGGCTATGAAGAGTCCAAATTTGTTTGCTCGTGAACTTCGAAAGGTCGAAATTGTTTGCTCGTGAACTCCCGAAGATCATAATTATACAAGGTGGCCAATAATAGTAATAATACCAGTCGCTTTAATTCCCATTTCACTGCTCCCGTGATCTCCGAATCCACTGATCAAAGTATTAATAATGTCTTCGATGACTTGGGTGGCGTGTGTTCATAATTTTAGATGCACTTCATACAATTTAATTGGAAAAAATGTGTAATTGTTAAAGAAATGAAATGTCAATCTTAAAAAATTATAATTTTTAAAACTTTCAATTATTTATTTATTTGTGTCCCTGTTACTTAGATTAGATTCGAAGGAAAAATTGATTTTGAATATTCATCAATGGCTCGTTTTCTGTGAATTTGTAAAGGTCATAATTAAACCTGTTAAATAATAATAATAATACTGCATGTTTCTTTAATTTTCAATTTAATTGTTTTCATAATTTTTAATTTTCATAATTTTCAATTTTATTTGAAAATTTTAATAATAGTTGTAATAAGTTAGGTATTTAATTGTTTTCAGAAAATTTTAATAATAGTTGTAATAAGTTAGGTATTTAATTGTTTTCGGAATTTTTAATTTTTATAATTTTATTAGAAAAAATTAATAATGGTTTTGATAAGTTAAGTATTAAGTTTTAATGAGATTTAGTTTGAGTAGTTGATTAAGAGATTTTTCAATACAAAACTTAAATACAGGAAAAACAATTTTCAAACTTGAATGTTTTTTTAAAAGTAAAATGAAATAATATATTTATTTATTTTCAACTTAGTTCTATTATTAAATAATATATTTTATGTTTTATAAGATAATCTAATTATAAATTTTAATTTTTTTCCAATTAAATAATATTATTTTATGTATACAGTCTCAGTGGGCCTAATGGTTAAGAAAATGTGTTTTCTCTTAAGAGGTCACAAGTTCAAATTGAGAGCGGGTATTATTATTATACATATAAAGTCTAAAGAGGTATACATACCCAACCTCCCTCTAGNTTAAAAGTAAAATGAAATAATATATTTATTTATTTTCAACTTAGTTCTATTATTAAATAATATATTTTATGTTTTATAAGATAATCTAATTATAAATTTTAATTTTTTTCCAATTAAATAATATTATTTTATGTATACAGTCTGAGTGGGCCTAATGGTTAAGAAAATGTGTTTTCTCTTAAGAGGTCACAAGTTCAAATTGAGAGGGGATATTATTATTATACATATAAAGTCTAAAGAGGTATACATACCCAACCTCCCTCTAGATTTGAACTTGTGATCTTAAAAAGCTTATCTTAATTTTTTTA
>SNQJ01S0005864.1:223787-241427 GCA_010110895.2 Picea sitchensis | reverse complement strand
TGTATGTATGTATGTATGTATGTATGTATATCGGCGTTTCGAAGTTTCGGCTCCCGGGAAACTCAGATGTGAGACCTCTTGTCATCGCACATCGTGAAATCCCGACTTGCGAAACCTCGAAACGAGCATAGTGTATATATATGAACTTTGGAGTTTCGGCTCCTAGGAAACTCAGATGCAAGACCTCTTGTCATCGCACATTGCAAAATCCCAACTCGCGAAACCCCGAAACGATCCTAGCATATATATATATATATGAACTTCAGAGTTTTGGCTCCTGGGAAACTCAGATGCGAGACCTCTTGTCATCGCACATCGCGAAATCCTGACTTGCGAAACCCCGAAACAAGCCTAGCATATATATATGGACTTCGGAGTTTCGGCTCCCGGGAAACTTAGATGCGAGACCTCTTCTCATCACACATCGCAAAATCCCAACATGCGAAACCTCGAAATGAGCTTAGCGTATATATATGAACTTCAGAGTTTCAGCTCCTGGGAAACCCAGATGTGAGACCTCTTGTCATCGCACATCGTGAAATACTGACTTGTGAAACCCCGAAGTGAGTTTAGTGGATATATGAGCTTTAGAGTTTCGGCTCCCAGATATCCTAGGTGCGAGACCTCTTGTCGTCACACATCATGAAATCCCGACCTGCGAAACCCCGGAATGAGTTTAGTGATTAGTGGTTATATGGTTCAGAGTTTCGGCTCCTGGGTATCCTAGATGTGAGGCCCCTTGTCCTTGCATATCGCAAAATCCTGACTTGCAAAACCCCGAAAAGAACTTAGTAGAGATATGGGTTTCAGTGTTGCGGCACCTGGGAATCTGAAGGGTATGAACCCCCGTCTTCATACATCGCGAAATCCTAGTATGCGAAGTTCTAGTGGGTGAAATCCTGAAGCGGCTTGGTGTGAATAGGATTTCAGGTTTTGGGGTTTGAAGAGTCAAAGAGTTCGACTCCCTTGCATTTCGAACTCTCGGTTTTCGAAGTCCCGAAATGCAAAAGGCACCTCTTGGCTTAGCCCGGGGTCACAACCAATGGACACATGGAAGTGAATCCTACACTTGGTGTGTAAATTGTACACGACGGATTTTCGATGAAAGAACCAGTGAATTGGTTTGGTGAAGGTCCCGATTCGAGGACCTAGCCTACGCTAGAACCTCGTAGGAATTCGGAAACTCTATCCCTCGATAATGAAGAAGAAAGAAAAAGGTGAAAAATCTTAGTTCCCATAGTGGGTGTGTTACAAATTGGTATCAGAGCATGGTTACAACACTTGGCCTGCTTGGGCTCATGAACAGGTTGTGCAGAGACTCCATTCGGAGTACTGTTAAAAGGAGTAACTCTTTATCTTGACCCCTTCAATTAAAAGTCAAAGTTAAGAATGGAAACTCATATTGTGTGTGTGCATGAGAAAAATATGAATTATGCGATGGTTATAAATGAATATAAATATTGACTAACAACCAGTGTTTTTCTTTTGCACACAAGCGAAAGATCGATCATGGGAAATTATAGACGTATAGAATGGTGACTCACCATGAAGTGGGGGAGGGCTCCCATAATAGAGACGAAGAGTCTGATGAAAGGATGGCGGTAGGGAACCCTCTAGATCTAGCTGAGATTGTGAGGAGCCTCATGGTTGAATTATAGAGCCGCAAGGCTGACAACGAGAGGATGATAAAAGAGCAAGAGAAGCAAATGGAAATTAATGCAGTTTTACTACAGAGCTTATCTTACATACAAAGGCAATTGAAACATGAACCTGAGATACATAAACATGGTCATGTAAGTGGCCACACTGAGAGGAGAACCTTGAGAAAGGTCCACCCCAGAGATAAGGGACAAGCGTTGGACGATTCTTCTGGAAGGGAAGCTGGCGACTCGGAGGGATCTTCTAGCAGTAGAACTGGTTCTCATTCCTGAAGAAAACAAAAGAAGTGAAAACTTTCCAAGAGTCATAATATCGAAGAGTTCAAGAAGGCCAAACCACCCTCCTTCGACGGTGAAATAAAGAAGGGAGAGGAAGCGGAGGCCTGGCTGCTTGGACTAAAGAAGTATTTCAGAGTCCATGACTTCTCAGAAAATTTGAAGGCCCGAGTAGCCACCTTCAACTTGAATGGAAAGGCTTCCATTTGGTGGGAAGACCTTAAGAATGTAAAAGGGATTCACAAAGAAGACCTATCTTGGGGACGGTTTGAGAAATACTTCAGGAAGAAATATCTGTCGGAAAAATACTTCGACAAAAAGACTAAATAATTATGTGAACTCAAGCTAGGGAAACTCACCATAGAGGAATATGTCATCAAATTCCTCGAGTTGTTGAGGTATGTACCCTACATAAAAGAAGAAAAGGAAAAGGTGCAACGATTCATCAGTGGACTACCTAAGGACTATCAGAACAGGATTGAATTTGACGAACCAAAGACCCTAGAAGATATTATCCGAAAGGCAAGATATTGTTATGAATAGCTTGGGCATCAGACATGACCTCGTGAAGGCTGGAAGCAAAAGAATAGTTCGGGATTCCAGAAAAAGGGGTTTAAATCCCCAAGATTTAAGGACTATAAAAAGAACTCAAGGATGAGTTTCCCAGCCTGGAGTGTATACCAGCAGAATTTTCTATCCTTGAGTGGAAATAAACTTTTTGGATATGCCCCATTAAAGACTGATAACCCAAAGAGAGAACCTTTGAAATGTTGGGGTTGTGGAGAAGAACATCTACTGAGGGACTTCCCGCACCGACAACAGAACAACCAAAGAATTTACAACGTTCAAGAAGCTACCATCGTTAATGACGTGGCCAGGAGTGTGCCACAAATTTATGCAGCCTTGGATAATAACCAAGCTGACCACCAAGCTTCAATGGTGGAAATCGAAGGTATGATCACCAACCATCTAGTGTCTATTCTGATTGACCTTGGTTCAAATTTGAGTTATATAGCCCCTAAGGCTCTTGATAAATGTAAACTACAACCACATAAAAACACCAAGCCATGGTTGGTACATTTAGCCACTGGAACCAAAAGAAGGGTAGAGGAAGTCATACCAGCCTGCCAACTTATTATGGGTGAATTCCCCACCCAAGGAACCCTTAACATATTACCCCTGGGATCATATGATCTGTTGATTGGTAAGGACTGGCTAGCCACCCATAAAGCCAAACTGGACTATTACCATAAAACCCTGGAATGTGTAAGTGAAGAAGGAAGGAGAATAACCCTTCAAGGGATCCAAAAACCTGTCTCGGTGAGACAAATATCAGATCTTCAAATGAGAAAGTATTGCAGAAAAGGATGTCAACTATATGCAATACAGGTGTTGAAAACAATTAAAGGTGACAAACCAAGCCTCAAAGACCACCCCACACTGAGAGAATACAGATATGTATTTCCGGAAGAGGTACCAGGTCTACCTCCAAGAAGGGACATTGACTTCTCAATAGACCTTGCACCAGGAGCGGTGCCAGTGTCTAGGACACCCTACTGGATGAGCATTCCTGAGCTAGTTGAGCTTAAATTACAACTAAAAGAAATGATGGAAAGAGGCTATATCCATCCCAGCATGTCTCCATGGGGAGCATCAGTCCTATTTGTGAAAAATAAAGATGGTACCCTCTGACTGTGTATAGATTATAGACAACTCAATAAGGTAACCATAAAGAACAAGTATCCCTTACCCAGGATCAATGACTTGTTTGATCAATTGAGAGGTGCCTCTATCTTCTCGAAGATTGACTTGAGATTTGGATACCATCAAGTCTGAATCAAGGGTGAAGACGTCCAAAAAACTGCCTTCAGGATGAGATATGGTCACTACAAGTTTGTGGTAGTACCATTCGGATTGACCAACGCCCCTGCCACTTTTATCTACTTGATGAACAATGTGCTCAACAAATTTCTAGACAAATTTGTATTGGATTTTATTGACGATATATTAATTTACTCCAAGAATAGAGAGGAACATGAGGAACACCTTAGGCTTGTGCTTCAAGTTCTAAGAGAACATGAGCTCTATGCCAAATTTAGCAAGTGTGACTTTTTCCAAAAACAAATACATTACTTGGGCCATGTCCTATCTGAAGAAGGGGTAGTGGTAGACCCTGATAAGATCAGGTCTATCATGGAATGGCCTACCCCGAAGGACGTTTTGGATATCAGATCCTTTATGGGCTTGGCAGGATACTATAGGATATTTATAAAAGGATTCTCCAAGATTGGGTTTCTAATCACTACCCTCCAGAAGAAGGGGACAAAATTCACGTGGACACAAAAATGTGAAGAAAGATTTCAAACCCTAAAACATCTATTGACCCATGCACCTGTGTTGAAGATCGTCGATCCCGAAGCTGACTTCCTCGTGTGCACAGATGCCTGTAAGGAAGGGCTCGGAGGAGTCCTTATGCAAGGAGGAAGTGTGGTATGCTATGAATCCCAAAAATTGAATGAGCACGAATTCAACTATGTGACCCATGATCTAGAGTTGGCCACCATAGTGCATGCCTTAAAAATGTGGAGGCATTTCCTCCTAGGAAGAAAATTTGTACTTATGATAGACCACTATGGATTGTGATATCTGTTTGACCAACCAAAACTCAATTCCAGACAAGCTAGGTGGATGGCCCTCCTCGGAGAATTTGATTTTGAAATCAAACATATTAAAGGAAAGGAAAATAAGGTGGTTGATGCCCTTAGAAGAATCATGAAAACAATTCACCTGGAAGCAGTAAGCACCTGCGAGATAGATGTCAAGGAAAGAGTCAAAAATGCACAAGAGACAGACACATTCTTCTAGACCATGACCTCGTACCTACAGCAAGAACCCATAGGGATAAAGTATGGAGGCTACCAGATGATGGAAGGAGGTCTGCTCACTTACAGAAATAGATTGTATATCCCATATTGTGACAACTTGAAGAGGTTCATAATGGATGAACTACACAAAAGACCCTATACTGGTCATCCAAGATACCAGAAGATGATCACAGCCACTAGGAAACAATTCTATTAGCCTGGATTAAAGAAAGATATAGCTGAGTACTTAGCCAAATGCATAGAATGCCAACAGGTTAAAGCAGAACACCAACACACAGCAGGATTATTACAACCTCTACCAATCCCGGAATGGAAATGGGAAACCATCTCCATGGATTTCATCACCGGATTACCAACCTCGACCAAACAGAGTGACACCATCATGGTAGTGGTGGATAAATTGAGCAAGTCCGCTCATTTTATCCCCGTCAAGTCGACTTGTAAGGCAATAGACGTCGCCAATGTATTCATGAAGGAGATATTTAGACTGCATGGTATGCCGAAAGAGATCGTGTCTGACAGAGACATGAAATTTACTTCCAACTTTTGGAAATCACTGATGGTTGGTTTTGAGACCAAGCTACTATCTAGCACAACCTATCACCCTCAAACCGATGGACAGATGCAAAGGGTGAAACAAATATTAGAAGACATGCTTAGGATGCATGTAATGCATCAACCCAACAAGTGGGAAGATTTCCTAACACTGGTGGAGTTCGCTTACAACAACGGCTACCAGGAATCCCTGAAGACGAGCCCTTTCGAAGTCCTCTATGGTGGGTCATGCAATACTCCAGTTAGTTGGAGAAATCGCATAAATAGAGTTACTATCAAACCTGACATGTTGAAAGAAATGGAACAACAAGTGATTCAGATAAAAGAAAATCTAAAGGTCACTTAGAACTGACAGAAAAGTTGCGTCGACCAAAAGAGAACTCCAAGAGAATTCGAGGCGGGAGACCACGTATACCTCAGAGTTAGGCCCAGGAAGAGTTCCCTGAAGATGGGAGCATGTGCCAAGTTGGCACCTCGATATTGTGGACCCTTTGAAGTTCTAGATAGARTGGGACCTGTAGCCTWTGGGCTAGCACTTCCTCCCACAGTAAAAGCACATAATGTTTTCCATGTTTCATTATTGAAGAAATATGTACATGATTCTAATCATATAATTGACTGGTATGTGATCCAGGTGGAAACGGAGGAAGAATTCCTGCCAGAACCTCAATGCATACTGGACAGAAAGGAAACCCCACTCAGGAACCGAACCATTGCACATGTCAAGGTGCAGTGGAAACATTTTGGCCCAGATGAGGCTACATGGGAAATGGAAGATGCCATGAAACGAGCATATCTGATTTTGTTTACTTCTATAATTACATGTTCTATTGATAGATAGAACATTGAGGACAATGTTCTTTTAAGGGGGAGGGAATTGTAACACCCTGTTTCCCCTAGTCTGTAAAAATAACTATATTGGCCAAGAACTATGGCAAACTCCAAGATGTGAATGTGTGATTTGACGAACCCTATATAAAGGGTCGATGAATGTAAATGATGTGTGAATGTATGTTGCATGACTGCTGGGAGGGGGATGTGCTGAGAAAGAGACCACGATGGCTGATGAAAAGTGGTGGAAGGAACCTGGAATGGTGGCATTAACTTCCACCAAACCAATACCATATTGATCTTTACTTGCTCAAATACCAAAGCTACTCTTGGCCCTGGAATGAATTACTCGCCAGGATGGTAGGTGGGGAGGCTCCTCCTGAGTTAATGAGGGGATGGGGGTGAACCGCCCATCCATAGAAGCCCTCAAACCTGACCACTGTGGGGGAATTCAAGCCACACGCAACCTTGTAGGACAAAGCAAGAAAGGAAGTGTGGGGAGAGGGAGAGCACACAAAAAAAGGGATCACAGAAGGAGAACCAATGGAACTCTGGAAAATACAGCGAGTCTTGAGCAGAGGAGAAGGGGAGTAACCTTTGTCCTTGACTTCCGACGAACGAGAAGTAGGAGACTGAGTCTCAAAGCCTCATGGTCTAGATCGGGGGTGGCTAGTGGTAAATCCATTGGGAGTCACTGAGCCTATGGTTGGGTGGAAACATGAATCCCTCTCAGCAGTTGCACTACACCTGGTGTTTTTTGATAAGTATTTACGTCTTGTATCTTAAATTGAATATTCCTGGAATGCATGCTCATGGTTGTACACTCATAAATGGTTTTTGTATAGAAATGTTTGCCTAATGTGTTGATCGAAAATGGTGGATGCATGCTTATACTTGTATGACCATATTCAGTTTATATATATATATTGCACAAGTTCAGATTTTGAGTCTGTCCTCTGGAGAATTGTCCCATGCACTTAACTCACACGATGCCTTGGTTGGATTTCCCCAAAGGCACCTCCTTTCAGGAAAGTTCCCTCACCATACAGAGATGAGTGAGTTCCTTGAAAGGACTATCATTTTAGTAAACCCATGAATTTGCTTCATCCTTGTCACTAAAAGTAGCTTAGCGAGGATACCTCTCAGCATTTCGGAATTTTGGCACTCGAGAATCCCAAGTGTTAGTTTCCTTGTATTTGCTAGTTGTGAAATCATGATATGAGGAACCCCGATATGGTATGGTGTGGTTAGAGTTTGGTGTTTCGACATTTCAGCACCCGGGATACCCAAGGGTCAGTTTCCTTGTATTTGTCAGTTGCGAAATCCTGATATGAGGAACCTCGATATGGTATGGCATGGTTAGAGTTTGGTGTTTTGGCGTTTCGGCACCCGGGATACCCAAGGGTCAGTTTCCTTGTATTCGCCAGCTGTGAAATCCCGATATGAGGAACCCCGATATGGTATGGCGTGGTTAGAGTTTGTTGTTTCAGCATTTCGGCACCCGGGATACCCAAGGGTCAGTTTCCTTGTATTCGCCAGTTGCGAAATCTTGACTTGCGAGACCCCGAAATGAACTTAGCCTCATATATATATATATATGTGTGTGTGTGTGTGTGTGTGTGTGTGTGTGTGTGTGTGTGTATGTATGTATGTATATCAGTGTTTCGGAGTTTCGGTTCCCGGAAAACTCAGATGTGAGACCTCTTGTCATCGCACATTGCGAAATCCTGACTTGCAAAACCCCAAAACGAGCCTAGCATATATATATGAACTTTGGAGTTTCGGCTCCTAGGAAACTCAAATGCGAGACCTCTTGTCATCGCACATTGTGAAATCCCAACTAGCGAACCCTGAAACGAGCCTAGCGTATATATATGAACTTGGGAGTTTCAGCTCCTGAGAAACTTAGATGCGAGACCTCTTGTCATCGCACATCGCGAAATCCCGACTTGCGAAACCCCAAAATGAGCCTAGCGTATATATATGGACTTCATAGTTTCAGCTCCTGGGAAACTCAGATGGGAGACCTCTTGTCATCGCACATCGCAAAATCCTGAATTACGAAACCCCGAAATGAGCTTAGCATATATATATGAACTTCGGAGTTTCAGCTCTCGGGAAACCCAGATGTGATACCTCTTGTCATCGCACATCGCGAAATCCCAACTTGCGAAACCCCGAAGTGAGTTTAGCGGATATATGAGCTTTGGAGTTTCGGCTCCCGGATATCCTAGGTGCAAGACCTCTTGTCATCACACATCGCGAAATCCCGACCTGCGAAACCCCAGAATGAGTTTAGTGATTAGTGGATATATGGTTTGGAGTTTCGACTCCCACGTATCCTAGATGTGAGGCCCCTCGTCCTCGCATATCGTGAAATCCCGACTTGCAAAACCTCGAAAGGAACTTAGTAGAGATATGGGTTTCAATGTTGCGGCACCCGAGAATCCAAAGGGTATGAACCCCCATCTTCATACATCACGAAATCTCGGTACGCAAAGTTCTGGTGGGTGAAATCCTGAAGCGGCTTGGTGTGAATAGGATTTCAGGTTTCGGGGTTTGAAGAGTCAAAGAGTTCGACTCCCTTGCATTTTGAACTCCCAGTTTCCGAAGTCCCAAAATGCAAAAGGCACCTCTTGGGTTAGCTTGAGGTCACAACTGATGGACACATGGAATTGAATCCTATACTTGGTGTGTAAATTGTACACGACGGATTTTCGACGAAAGAACCAGTGAATTGGTTTGGTGAAGGTCCCGATTGGAGGACCTACCCTACGCTAGAACCTCGTAGGAATTCAGAAACTCTATCCCTCAATAATGAAGAAGAAAGAAAAAGGCGAAAAATATTAGTTCCCATAGTGGGTGTGCTACAGCTGACATCCCATACTTATTACATAAACCCTAATAACCCTTTGTTGGGTCCACAAGCCCGCAAAATGAGTGAGATCACACGATCTCTACTCCGTCTGGGAGCTCCATATTCGGCCTACCTATCGAAGCCCCAAAAATGGTCAAACACAACCAATGTTCTCTCAAAACCTGGTTGAGGGCCAAAAGGCCCCCAATACTCACCTGTGACTCGTCCTAAGTCACTCAGATCTAGGCAGCATTGCTTCAAAGGCCTCGAGATTAGCTCAAGCTACCTCAACTTGCTACTTCGGCAAAGCTTCCTGCTCGACGCACTCCTGGATCACTTTCTCAGTAACAGGCCCTTCCAAGCATTATTCCACTGTCACAACCAGTTGGTCTAGATGCAAGCCTTGTCCTTCAACTTCTTCAAAAATCATCCAGGCTTCATCCTACACCGACTGGAGTCTCTGTTTCACTTCCATGAATTTTCTCTAGATAGCAGTAATTTGTTGTTGAACCATGCATTGTTCCTGTGATATTTTCATCTTCTCGACTGCAGTAAGCAGCTTCATCTATGCTTGCACGGTGGATGCTCGTTGCTTTGCCTCCTGGAGTTGTGCTTCCAATTTCCTCAGCTCCAGATCTTCTGCAAGGCGGTCATAGGTCTGTACACTTCTATCACTTAGTTTCTTACACTCTGAGGTGAGTGCTCTGATTATTTCTACTGTGTTATTGGTAGCTTCCTCCCTTTGTTCGTGTACTTCTTGTGGAGTGCTAGGCACTACCTGGATCTCTAGCTCCATTAACCTTTCTTGAAGTTGTTGAATGGCCTCAACGAGCTTTCCCACTTGTATCTCGGCTGAAGTTTCTTCCTCCTCTGCCAAGACTAGCACAGAGAGAAGAGATTTAGTTACTGCCTCTTTTATCACAATATGATCTGTGATCAGTTGGTATTTTTCATCTTGTATCTTCACATTGTTCTGCTCGAACTTTGCGTGAATTTCATTTTTCTCCTTCTGCACAACTCGAAGTTGCTCTAGGACCTCCTTTGTTTCTTGCTTCAAGGCCTCTGTGGCCTTCTCCTTTTATTCTTGGACTCGATGAAGTCGAGACTCAGTTTCATCTGCTAATATTCATAATTGGGTAGGCTCATCCCCCAATTTTGCAGTTTCTGATGACGAAGGCACAGTAGGTATTGCACGACTCGAATAGATGGCTTGATGTATGTCCTTGAGCTCTTTCTCTATTATTTCATACAAAGTTTCTTTCTTTACTTCATGTCTCTACAGGATATCCTCTAAGGCATCCTCCACAACTGCTATGATGAGATCGACATCATCCACTGTGAGCACATTCTTCGACTAAGGCTTATTGGCTCGGGTCTTCTTTCTTGCTGAGGGTTTCTACAAAGAAACCTTCCTTTTCTTTGATGTCTCGGCCTCTGTAAGGGGATCCTTCGGTAGTGTAACTTCACCTTTGTCTTTCTTGTCTCCTTCTTCCCCTCCTTCCTCTTGGTTCACTTCATCTCCTCCTCCTCCTGCGAGTGAGTCAGGTGTCGTTTCCTCCGAAGTGTTGTCCTCCTCATCACTTTCTATGTTCTGTACATCCTCCTTTCTCTTCTTTTTATTTTTTCCATCATGTTTGACTTGGGTGACCAATGGACTTCCGATGATGTCGGGGTCGGAGAGTTATACATATTTGATCGGTACAAGGAATTATGCTAGCCATTCCTTAGCGATCTCTTCCATGTCTTCCTTGGTCAACTTATAATAGGACTACAACTCCTCCTTACTTTCATTCCTATGCGTGATGATTTATATAAAGTGTCGATATGCACGGAACTTTGTTAGTGGCTTGTACTGATGCAAAGTATTCAGGGTCATTCATGGAAATGCTTCAATTGCACACTTCAACTGTAGGTAGTAAGCATGGAAAACCGCATTCGATTTCCACTGCTTCGCCATATCATTTGTGTACCACAAGGTGGAGAACCTTGCGGCCAACGACTCTGATGGCTCAACTTCGGGGAATGTTTATCCTTCTAACATCTACCAAGATACGAAGGCGATCAGTACCAGTAGCCAACTAAAATGAAACTCATATCCCTAATCTTGTGCTTCGCGAAAGTCCTTCTCCAACTCATTGACAAGGTAACTCGCCCAGTTCATTTTCATTCCTTCGACGCACTTCCCTGCAAGGTCTACTACAAATCTAGTGACTTGTGTTGGACGGTTCTTTCTGACAAGATTACTAGCAATGATTTGACAAGCTAGGCACACTGCACCATCTTGGATGGAGGCTACCTTGTAGCCTCTCTTTCCCTTTTCGACATCATCATAATATTCCTTTATACGTTGTGCCAGGGAGCGATATAAATTCTTCCCTGTGTAGAACTGGTGAGGGTCCGGTCCCTACATACTCAGTCCTGTGATAAGGTGGATCAGAGCCAGATCCACAGTCATGCGCCTATCAAGCCATAGATACCCTCCATGGTAGCACGACAGGAGGAGTTTAATGCAAGCGTTAACCTCCTGATGCCGGCTGAAGTGGGGGATCTTCATTACATTCAAGATCGTTGACTGTGTGAGATCCCTTATCCATGGTTGGGAGACTATGCATTGCTTCTTCCCAGTCGTCTTCATCAAATACCAATGTGGCGTGAGCATCACGTAGTTCTTCTAGTCTCCTAGGTTGAAGTCGTTGTTCTTTAGAAATGGAATATGTCCTAACTGGGGTCCAACTGTACATATCCCCTTTAAGAGGTATGCAATGATCAACGTGTATTCGAAATCCTGTGGGATGTTGTTGTGGTTAACCACGCCAGCCAAAGGCGGGATGTAGTCCAAAAAGATCGACAAGATATGCTTCGCATTATCCAAATCCTCGTATTGTTTTCTTCGCTTCTCAGTTGCGGTTTGGCTAGAACAACGTCTAGTTGAGGGGGATGCTTGCAATCCTCTAGTCGATGATGCCTGTATTCCTACAGACATAACTCTCTTAGCCATGAGCTATACAAGTATCTCCTCCACAGACTTCTCTACTACGCTATGTTCGCCCTACATGCACACTCGTAATCAAATAAATCAGGTAGGCGAACAGGAAAATGAGGTAATCAAATGGATGGCGAGGTCTAGAAATCACAACGCTATACAATGGATTCTCTGTTATCTCGGATATCACGGTTTTCAAAAATTGGTCCTGGCACAGTGTCCGACGGGTTAAATAGGCAGCATCGTAATGGATTCATCCAATGGGTAGGAATGCCTCAATCAATACGAATCCATCCATTATGACGCGGTCTCAACAGTCCAACGACGGTCTTTCCAACAATAATTGCGTTTCTGGCTGTTTTGGAGCATCATTTTAATGGTGAGGGTGCCTCCAATGGTCATATAGCTTCGCCATGGAGAAGTCCCATTCTGCATTGTTCTTCTATTCTGGCAAGGTTCAACTTCTGTAGATCTGCCTCCTACGAAGTCTGTTATGGAACTTCCCGTAGTTTTTCTAACTTAGCTTTCTTCTTACTGAGCTTCCCTGCCTTCTTTCTTGTGATCTAAGTCTCTGGATTCCTCTTTCCATTCTTATTCTTATATTTTCCTAGTAAAGTGACTTCGCACTGCTAATGTGTTGTTACAGATTCTATAGTTAATGTTCCTTCTTTTGCTATTTCCAGTGTGGCTATACTTCTTTCTTGCATGGACAAGTTATTTAAGTCTCCCTATGTCATTTCAACTTCGATAGCTAGTTCTATGGCCCTCGGTTTCTTCGACTGATCCTCTTGTTCTTCTATTAGTCGTGTTATTCTTCTGGTTATGAAGTCCCTTAATTCTTCTGGTTATGAAGTCTCAACAAACCTAATAACTTCAAATTCTTCTTCAGTCGTATTTCCATGAGCAACCATAGGTATATTATTAACTCTTCCACATAGGGTTATCACCTTCCCTTTAAACAAGCCTATCCTTCCCAATGAAGGTATCATAGCAGGCATTCCCAAAATTTTCCAAGTGCTTTCTGGCATAATATTCACATGTATTTCTTCATCCAATACAGAGTCTATGTCGAAGTCTTCTATTCTTGTAACTATGCGCTATTTTTCTTTCAGGATCTTTGGTAAACGGGTGTCTCTTTGATCATCCATTTCTTCTTTTAATTGTATTAACATAGTCTCTGACTCTTTTTCTGTATGGATCTTTAACATATCCTTAGTCTCTTGAACTTCTTTATAGTTTTCTTGTCTCATGTTCATCTTTTCAACTTTAGTAATCATCCTAGGGAAATCCTCAACGTCATGACCAATAGCTTTACAACAAAGAAAAAGAGGGCCTATACTAGGGCATTCTTTAGAAATATGTCTCGGTCTTATACAATTATAACATAGTGTCAATCCTCTCTTTCTTTTAAATGATCCCCAGCCTTTCCTGTAGTGTGCACTGGGATCACAGTGATGGACCTGCATTCTGCAAAAATTCTTTCTAGGTTCCTACAACCACTTATTAGTCCAAAAATTCTTTCTATGCATAGGAATAACATATCTTTCTCTATTTCTATCAAATTTATTCAGATCAACTCTTTTTTCTAATTGTTCCCTAGTTTTCAGACTAGGACAAGGTCTATTAAACATACCTAGATTCATACTTTCAAAGAAAAACTTTCCACTTATCTTACCTTTACCAGAGCATAAATCTTTAAGATCTTACCTCTTTTATTCAGATCTAGTTTCTTTCTTAGCACATAGTTTCGCAAGTCAAGTAGAATACTATGCACAATAGTAACAGAGCTATGCACAGAGATTTCTATTTTCTCTTTAGTTCCAAGCAATCACAGTTTCAGGTCTCAACAATGGAACCATTTGTTGGCATAGCGGTAGACCCAAGGTTCAATGCTTCAATAGCACACCAACAAAACCCTAACTACTGGCCCTTTCGGAAACACTTGCGAAGCAGATGAAGTCTCACCCGAGGTAGAGGCAGGGGTGGTTGCGAGACTCAAATGTCTACAACCAGGTTGGGACACAGGTCTTTGATTACAATACTTAGTAGGGCACTTAGCTAGAAGCATGCATTAGGTTATGATTCTCATGTGCATCGCATATTAACCCTTATTATAGAACATCGTAGTAATAATAAAGATCTAATGCTTCAAGTTACTTAGCACACATCATTAACTCAGATCTAGCATCCATTCACATCATTAAGGACTAAGATAAAACATCAGATGCATTCATATAACATTAACATCAACAACACTAGGCAAATAATCACATAATCAACATCAACAACATCACACAAAGCACATCAACACAGGATGTCCGTGGTTCACCCCAATGTGGGGCTACATCCACCAACTTCTTCTTCTTATTATTTTTTATTATTCTGCAATCTCTTACATGCATATTTTCCTGTGCATAGAGCCACAGAGACAAACTTCACACTGGACAGGTGATTTGCGCACAACGCACTAGATCCACCTTCCTCAAAATCAGGTCAAGGCACAAATCCAACTCCTTTAGCACAAAGCCTTACACAATATGTCTACAAAAAACATCTTACAATCACTTGCACATAGCTCTGCAAGTATCAACACACAGTATGCACAAAATCCAACAACTTCTCTTCACACTTGGCAACCTTTACATAATAGTGCACGAAGACAACTTATACAGACCTCGCTCTAAGTCCTATATACATATTTATACATTACAAAAAAGGCCTAATCATGGTTGAACCAATGGTCCGACATCACATACCCATTACATAAACCCTAATAACCCTTTTTTAGGTCCACAAGCCCACAAAATGAGTGAGATCCCATGATCTCTGCTCCGCCTGGGCACTCCATCTTTGACCTGCCTGTCGAAGTCCCAAAAATGGTCGAACACAACCAATATTCTCTCAAAACTTGGTCGAGGGCCAACACTCATTAATGTCAAGTTGCAGCAAGAGTTTTGGGTAGAAGTGATCAAAATCTGGACCAGGGGTCAAAATTTAACTCAAAAATCAACATTCTCAGAATTGCCTCAAAACAAACGGGTGTGTAGCCCTCATCGTCACAAACCCAACGCAACTCATTTGGGTTCAAATGGACGTCGAATGAGAGAGATATCGCGATCTGTTCGAATTGTCAAACAGGCAAAAACAATTGTTGACTGTGCAGACCGTACAATCCGTACAACTGACATGGAAGAGGTCGTACGGATGATGGCATGCCATGTTCGTACGCTAAGCTGGTAGATGGTGTGTGGAATTCATTTATTGGATGATTTGGGTGAATCAATTTGTGACACATGGCATTTAATGGGCAAATGGAGTGGTGCCACGTGGCCTAGTCATCGGCTGCCACGTGGCACCCTATTATTGGTATTGGTTGATTGGTTTAAAAATTATGGAGTCTATGGGGATTGAACCACGGACCTCCCCACACACATGTAAAGCTTTAACAAATTCCTCCCTACCAACACGCCATATCATATGCCTTGTTATATATATGGTTCAAAATGTATTTAAGTTTACATTGTTTAATAGTTGGCGCGGGGGTCGGGCTAGGGCTTAGCCCCAGCCCCCGGTTTCACATGTCTGCCCATGTGACCACTTACCACATGGAGAGTGTGTGTGAGTTTGGATTTCAAACTGAGTTAGCCACGGTCTTATGCGCCTACCCATATGACTTGAGTTTGGAAACATGGCCCTTTTTGTTTGAGCACGGTCGTATGGAAGACCATATGCCCATGGTCTTAGTAGTTAGGGGTTGGGTGCACCCTAACCATCCTACAATTTGATTGGTTTTGTGGTTACACACGTGTGCTAGGTTTTAGCATGAATTTGAGCATGTGTGCTAGGTTGAGCACATAGAGGTGCATTTTGGGAACCAGAGATAGCAAGCTTGAAGGAAGAGAATGGCGAGAGGTCTATCTTCTTCATTTTTTGGCCAAATGAGGTGTCAAAAAAGCCCAGCTAGGGGTTTTTGGACATTTTGAATCCATTGGCACTGTTTTCAAAGCCATTTGAAGACTTATTTTGTAGGTTTTTAACCATTGAAGTTTCAGAGAGCTCCAGGGAGCTTGAAGCCCTCATTGTTTGGGGTCATGCTCAAATGAGCCTATGTCTATTTTCTATGATTGAATAAGCATTTTTGGCTAATTGTTATGCTCTGAACACTTTGGGATAGGTTTTATATCCATTTGAATACTTTTATAGGTGTTGTTTCCAAAGAGAATCTCAGGGAAGCTTAAGGCCACATGTAGAATAGGTCATGCCCGGATGAGCCATGATCCGTTTTCAGAGTTTTATTAGTCATTTTTGGGGTTTTTATGTATTTTGATCCCAATGGTACAGTCAAAATTTCCATTGGATTTGAGCAACATCTTTTAAAATAATTTTTGAAAAATTAATCCCAGAGATCCAAGTCCATTGATAGAGGCTTAAGGAGATGTAGCCCAGAGAGGGGTGAACTCCTTTATCATGTTGTTCTTGTTATGAGTGTTTGTTGGTTATTATTTGCTACAAGTTATTTTTTGTTGTTGTATTTATGAAAACAACATATTTAATCTTGCAAAGACCTCACACATAACCATTTAAAAGAAGCATGAACTTAACACATAATTTATCTTGCATATTTTAACACATGGAGCAAGGTCCTGTAAAGTTTATTTTAATGAAGTAGAGGGTGCTTTCATAGCATAACAAGTCAGCCCACTATTTTCAGATCTGGTGGTATCAGAGCTTAGTTTGTTTTTCTCATGTATTTTCCATTGATATCTTGAGATTTAGCTGTTGGTATTTGTGCAAGTTTTGTGTTGAAGTTTGATATCTTGCAAGGATGGAGGAAGCTTCAAACATTGATAGTTCTCATACATCTCCATTATCTAAGTTCTTTGACAAAGAGATGTTGAAGGAATTGCTAACCATAAGAGATGTGATGAAAGAGATGTGGGAAGATAGAAAGGAGAGCATTGCCCTTGAAGAGCATTTGATGGCCATGAAGCAGGAGAAAGACCAGCTTCTTGAAAAGTTGCATGAGATGGAGATTCAACTCCATGAGGCAAAGGAAACCCTTACCAAGTACATGCATGAACATGAGGTATGTAATTTTAGTTTATCTTCAAATTCCTCTCAAAATGAATGTTTTGGTGTTTTTGAAAATCACACAAGAGGAATAGGGTCCAAGTTATTGTTAAAAATGGGCTATGAAGGTAAAAGGTTAGGCAAGCATGCACAAGGCATTGTTGAGCCTATTTTTGTTGTAGAGAGACCCAAGTATTGTGGTCTTGGATACGAACGAAGAGATGGAGAAAATTCCAAAGTTGAGGAGACAAGGGAAAAAGTTCCAAGAACAAATTTTGTTTCAAGTTCACCTCCTCAAGAAGGCTATAAAGGTGAAAGTTCAAGAACTTTTGTTGAAAATTTAATCCCTCTAGCATGCAAAGCTTGTGTTCAAGATGAATGCAAATGTGTGAAACAAAAGAGTTGTGACAGCGATGAGGACAAGAACACTATTGTTGGTCTTCAAAGGAGAGCTTGTAACTCTTCAAATTCACCTCCTCAAAGAGGCAATAAAGGTGAATGTTCAAGGTATAATTCTGCTTATCA
>SNQJ01S0005864.1:183972-205057 GCA_010110895.2 Picea sitchensis | reverse complement strand
CATTCCTATCAAACTACCATGGTCTCCCCAACAAAATATGACAAACATCCATGGGAATCACATCACACAAAATCTCATCTTTATAGCCTCCTAATTTAAATTCAACTTTGCATTGTTGACTTACAATTACTTGATGTCCTTTCTGCAACCATGATACTTTGTATGAACTTGGGTGTGTAGTTGTCTCCAGCTCCAACTTCTCCACCATTTTTGTAGATACTAAATTATCAGTACTCCCACTGTCTATAATCATCTTACAAACTTTGTCCTTTGTCTTACAAGTAGTCTTGAACATCCTCGTTCGCTGAACTGGGTCTTCTATTTCTTTCTTTGGCTTTATAAAAACTTTCCTCATCATAATGTTTTGTTCTCCTTCTATTACCTCTGCTTCCACATTCTTCTGAGCTTCAGAAATGTGTGCCTCTCCTCCTCCTTCTCTCTTCATCTTGGGACATTTCCAAGACATATGTCATGTCTTTCCACAGGCATAACATTTAACTCCACCTCCTTTACTTCTTCCTCTTCCTCGAGGAAAATAATTTATCCCACCAAACGATCTTCTTTGAGAAATTCCTCCTCTTTCAAATATACCATATGATTTCTCATTCTCATTCTTAGCTTTCGGTGCCTTATCATAGACAACTCCCTTACCTCTGTTTAAGCCTCTGCTTTTGTTCCATTGACTCTGGTTTCTGGCCAACTTTTCCTCTGCCTTCAGTGTAATCTGATAAGCATCTTCTATTGTCCTCACAGTCATCATGTTGATTTCATCCTTAATTTCATACCTCAAACCATTTATATACATGGAAACATTTTCATCATCCTTCTCTCTTTGTCCAGTCCTAATATTCAGCCTATAAAATTCTTTTGTATACTCTTTCACTGTCATACCTCTTTGTCTCGGGTTCTACAATTTTCTGAACAACTCTATTTGATAATCCCTAGGTATGAATTTAGCCTTCATTTTGGCTACCATCCTATCCCAATTATTTGTCTTTTGTTTACCTTTTCTCCTCCTTTCTTCCTTCATCTCATCCCACCATAGTGTTGCGCGTCCTTTTAATCTCATAACAACATGTCTCACCTTCCTTCCTTCGTCAACATATTCATATTCAAAATAATTTTCCATGGACCTTATCCAATCCAACAACTCTTCAACATCCAAATTACCTTCATACATTGGGACGTCTATCTTTGCTCTGGCTCCCAAATTCATAACAGCCTTCAAGAAGCGTCTATTTCCCACATCTTCCCCTGAATCTTCTTCAACTTATATTTATTCACTCTCTGCATCACTAACGTCTCCAGCGGAAGATGTTATCCTTTGAATTGCTTCCATTGCTTCCAACCTTGCACAAATTTCTCTCACTTCTCTTCCTACAGCATGATTTGCTATAGGTGGTCCTGTGCATACCCTCAGTGGCATCACTTCAACTGTTTCCAACACACTGAGTTCAACTTCAAATATTTTTTCAGACTCTGATACCACTTGGTGCAGACCCCCCTCCTCTCCAAGGGTTGTGCAACATCCCGGTCTAGGATATTCTCAAGACTGATCTGAAACAATCTTCGATTCCTTGCTAGAACCTCTAATAAACCATCCACAGGTAATTTGTTTTGTTAAACTCTGCTCGCGTGAACAAGCATTAAGCGCAAGTCTCGTCCACACGACCAAGCCTTGTGACCACATGCTTATCCAAAAAGGTTTGTCATGATTTCATGTATCTTCTATATGAGTCAACCGACTCTCCGTTTTTTGAACTCCCGAGTCCCGAAACTTCGACAAGGGCCTAGCGCATGTTATCTCCTCCCTTATCCTTCACCCATATGATCCTTCACTATAACCTGGGGCCAATCCTTCTGAGCACATATGGATTTCACATATCGGGAACTCCCGATGTGATTCACCTCCGTTCTACCGATCCTCCGATACCCGAAATTGTGAAATATTCAGATCGGTTCAACGGTCCACACTAGTTCTCTAGCCAATGATTGCGATCAAATCACGATTTTGTGTTTCATGAATTCTCGCAACTCTTCCCTTTGAACTTTCCACTCTGTGAGTCAGTGAAATGTTGATCTCTTTCCACATGTCCCCTTTCAATGGATGGTCTCGATTATTTTGGGATTTCATGTTTCGGGTTTTCACGAATTTCACTATGCTTCTTCCAAATCCTTTGTTTTTGAGAAATTCTGATAACTCCTCGCAACTAACCAGTGTGCTACTTCTCTGATATATAACGAATTAAAATGTTTCATCTCCTCCTGAATGGATCTTGACCCTTGATCTTATCCAATCTTCAAAATTCTTTTCTGAAGAATTTCTCCCGCTCAATCCCTTATACTTGTTCTTCCTTCGAACTTTCAACTTTTGTGCTTCACCTTTGAATGCTTCAACTCTTCAAAACTTAGAAACTTTTCTAAGTGTTTCCTCTTGAGACTTAAAACCACTACTCCTGCTGAGCTTCTGGTAAATGAAACTTAAATCTCATCTATAGCGCACACTTTCACTCCGTGTCTGTTTCAAAAGACTTTCTGATGCCCTCCTAGCATACTCCATGCTAAACTTCCTGAGCTTTCAAACTTTAACACAAGTTTGTCTCTACATGCACTCCTTGCGCTCGATATGCACACTCTGCATACAAAAATTCCTCGCTATCTCTTATGAGCTTTAAGTCGAAAAATAATTCTTCACACACACTCCTTGCGCTTTGCAGGCACTCCTTGCAAAATCTTACAGAAGAGAAACAATTGAACTCATTCAATTATTTATTCATTCACTATGAACATCATCCATTCACAAACACATAATAATACAGTCAAACTGTAAACAATATCAACATTGTATATTTGGGTCAATTTCCTCTATTCTATTCATTTCAAATAAAACATAATTATAGTGGCTATCTGCTACAGACACAAACTGAAACTTGTCTAAGGACCTAGAGCCTCTCCATTCTTCTTCCTCCTATCTAAATCCTATTTCATTCTATTCAAGCGGTTACCTACTCAATTAAATGCAACCTAATGACTAATACGGGAAATTATCCTACACATGTAATAGATTACAGTCGTGTAAAGGATTTACAATTCTTCAGTCTCTTCAAAAGGTGGCCCAAATTCACAGATAAATAAACTAATTAATGAGAAAATTAGAAATCTCCACACTGCTACCAAGCTGGTTAAAGGTCGGTTTGGCTCCTTCAATGCGTTGAGGTGTTGACTTCAATTTCACGTCCGCCTTTTTGGATTTGATAGCGATGCTCCTGCATCATACTCCTCTGCACAAAATATTCATGGACTCCTGTCCATGAGCTCTCACATTTCTTTTCCATGCTTCAAAATATCAGGTTTAGTTACCCAACTTGAATCTTCTACTATGTGATCTTTCCACTTTACCAAATATTCAGTATACATCTTTCTTCTGGTTTTCCTTCCAACTCTCTGTTCTAAAAATTAATCCATCTGAGGTTTTTCTACTGTAGGCATCTGTTCTTCCCACTGAATATCTTCCTAATCATCCAATTATGTTGTGTCATCTATGTTATAAGGATATAAATCTGCAACATTGAATATCGGTGATATCCCAACATTGTCCAACAACTCTATTTCATATGCATTTGCTGCAAATTTTCTAAGGACCTTGCATGGTCCTATCTTTTTCATCTTCAACTTATTATATGTTCCTCTTGGAAACCTCTCCTTCCTCAAATGAGCTATAACTTCATATCCTAATTTAAATTGAACTTCCCTTCTTTTTTGATCAACTCTATCCTTATACTTTCGATTACTATCATGTATCTGCCTCTTAACTTGATCATGAAGTCTTTGCATTTTTGTAGCAAAATCTTCTTCTCTAGTGCTCTTGAATTCATATTGTTTCAATTCTCTCAATTCTACAACCCCTCTCGGTTTTCTTCCATATACTATCTCGAATAGACTTTTTCCAGTTCTTCTATTAACTGAATTGTTAAATGAAAATTCTTTCTGTGCCAGAATCTGATCCCACTGTCGACCTTGTTCAGTGACTAAACTCCTTAACAAATTTCCCAAACTTATGTTCACCACTTTATTATGTCCGTCTGTCTGAGGGTGATATGTTGAACTAAAATATAATTTAGTTCCCAGCCTCTTCCATAGAGTCCTCCAAACGTTTCCTACAAACTTAGTGTCCCTGTCTGAAACTATGCTTCTGGGCAATCCATGTAATATCACAACTTCTCTGAAAAACAAATCGACTATGTTTGTAGCATCATTTGTTTTCTGGCATAGTAAGAGATGTTCCATCTTGGAAAATCTATCGACAACAAAAAATATGGAATCACTTCCCTTATGGTTTCTAGGTAATCCCAAAACAAAATCCATACTAATTGCATCCCAAGGCCTTTCTAGAATGGGCAATGGTTGATACAACCTGATGTTCTGTATCTTCCCTTTTGTGTGTTGAAAAATATTACATCAGTATACAAATTTCTTCACATCTACCCTCATACCTGGCCAATAATACAAACTACTCAGTTGTGCAAATGTTTTTTCATGACCAAAATGTCTGGCTAAACCTCCACTATGTTTTTCTTTCAACAAATTATCTCTCATTGAACATCTTGGTATGCACAATTGGTTTCCTTTAATCAACAATCCATCCTGGATCAAATATTCTGACCATGAGTAGTTATCCTTCAACAAAGGATTTTCATATGCTTCGTAAGACTCCTTAAAATATGAATCTTCCTGATACATTATCTTAAGGTGCTCAAACCCTAAGGTCTTCACTTGAAATTCCTGTACAACCAAAATTCTCCTGCTCAAAGCATCTACAACTTTTTTATCACTTCCAAAAATATGTTTAATGACACAATAAACCACGGCACCAGAATAATACCTTTATTGATAGGAGACAATGTTAAATTGTCTCTTCGAGGGGGAAACCTCCACCAAAGAAGAGCTTTATTACAAGAATTCTCAAGACAAAAAATTATCATGTCCTCAATTCTTGTGTGTACTAAATATATCTACCAAAAGAAAAATATAAAGGAAGATATTCTAGAAGTGGAAGCTTCTATTAGGTATTCTTACATTTGACTTATTCTTCCTTGTTATTAGGCCTTATTAATATTGGCCTTTATTACATGGAAAATATATTATTCTACCTATGTGAGGGGTTAGGGAGGTTAGGTCTACAACATGCCCTCCCCCTTAAAAATAGTCTTGTCATCAAGGTTGGAGAAGAGTAAGTTGTTGTAGAATGGTAGTTGGCTCCCAGGTGAAATTTGTTGGAGTTGTATATTTCCACTGTACTATTACTTACTTGTTGGTGCGTTGAAGGAGACGAAGCTCACACTGGTCCAAAACTACTTGTAGTTGCAACCAGATGGAGCCTTCTTCATCCAACTAGGCAAGACTAGTTTAAGTTTGGAACTTAGTTCCAGACACCTTTCTGAAGTAGGAGACATGAAAAATAGGATGGATCTTAGAATGAATGGGAAAAGCTAACTGATAGGCCACCTATTCCACGTGCTTGAGAATTGTATAAGGACCATAAAATTTGGGTTCTAGTTTCCTCTCAAAGTTAGGGTTTTCATGTGGCTAAAAATCAATCAAAAAGTTCATATTTGGAACTTTATCCAAAGAAGAAGTTGGAATGGTCCTAGAAGATGTGAAACATGTAAAAATGAAGAGGATAATCTATCTCATGTGCTTATTTTTTGTCATTATACTATTATGGTCTGGAAAAAATTAGAACAACAAATAGGGTTAAGAAATGTATGGGGAGGGGAATCAGTCCTAGACTCAAGGGTTGGTGTGAAAATATGAAAACCAAACCTTTCAAAGTACTACCATTCATTTCCTCTTGCAAAATATGGTTGTTATTGTTGATCTTAAATTTCTCTAAGTATTTTATAAGTCTCTTTCTTTTACATCTCATTTCCCACACTTAAAAAAATAAAAAAAAWTGATTTYTCACGGGTTCAAAAGCCTTCGCTTAAAATTTTGCGTCATTCAAAATGCAMCTTCGCTCTCCACCATATCCATTTTGCACAAACATTTATTCATTTCTTGATATTTTTGTAGAACAACGGGTTCACAGGTTAATCACACATTTTCATCCAAGTCTGAAGATTTGTCGTCATCAAAATGCACTATAAAGTTCTGCAATCCTCATATCGCACCATACTCAAAACATTTTAAAGTCTTTTCACGACGGGTTTGAGTCACTCATTCATTTCATGTCAAAGACTATGTCTATCTACCTCACGATGCTTAGTCATTTATTAATACTTCATCTTCTCTCACACTTCAATACTTAGTCAATTCAATGTTCTACCACGGAGGTGGAGATCGTGTCACAAGTTTGAAAAATCAGTTTTTCATTCCTCCGCCTGCTTTGCAACACTTAGCCATATTTTAATATGTTACTACGAAATCATATTTATTCCACCCCTTTCTTTTATATATGTTTATATGCTTCTTCATTGTTCCATGGTGTATGCTCATCCTCTTGTCACATTCCCCGAGTAACATTAAATGAAAGTATTATTGGAGACAACAAATGGTTAATTACCAAAGGACCTGTACAAATGGCGATTTTCTCAAGACTATCCTCAATAAATTCAAATTARATTTGCCTCAAGTGTTCTTTTGAAAAAATAGTTACAAGTTTTATTATGTAAAAAAGTTTACTTTGGTATTAATGATAAAAAATAATGAAGATAATTCACCAACTCTAAAACGTGATGGCCAGAAGGAGAGAAATTTTCTATGGGGATACTCTGAATACATTCATGCAAGAAGATCCAAAATACCACTGGTCTAGAGCTTACAAACATTATTATACATTCTCGCCTTAAGAAAGAGATGATAATCATATTTGGATATCTAGAGTTGCTAAAGAAGAGTGCTTTCTAGAAGTCTTTGATGCTACAAAGCTTGTTATATGGTGCACAGATAATTACGAGAAGGACCAAAGAACCATTTAGTTGCAGGGACAATATCTGATTTCTTTGGTGCCATCAAATTTTAGCAGAATGTGTAGGTTACCTGAGCCAACAATGACCTTCAAATCTTAAGAATACAAGGATTTCATGAAAGCTAGAGATGATGGTTGGGACTTATTCCCACAATATCTTGAATATCCCACAACAATGACAGGGGATATATCATCAATACAGGTTAGTCAATTGAGAAAACCATATCAATATATTGCATGGATTCTTGTTAGGATTCTTGGACAAGAGTCCACTCCTACAATTCCTCGTCTCTCTCTTTATATATTATACTTTTCTATCCAAAAGAAAACAATTTTCGACTGGTCAAAAATTGTCTCTTCTGAAATATCATTCCAATTATCGAATTTTAAGAGGGACAAAAAATTATATATGTCTGCATATTTGATAATTTTTATTGTATATTGTCATGTATTCCAAGGATTGTGTTTAGAAAAGTAGGTCGACTATAAAGTAGACATTGTTCATACATGGTACCCTGCTTCATGGAATCATAAAGAAATATACCATTTTTACAAAGTTTATGATTCGTTTGTTTCTTCTTTCAAAAAAATCATGTATGGAAATGGTGCTTCAAGAATATCATTGGAATCAGAAACCTTTTTAGATAAAAGGAGATGTTATGAATCAAATGAACATTACAACAGAATTAGAGTTTATTTCTCTCATGAATCCCCAATTAATCTTCCATTTTATGTTTCAAATAGAATATTTGTGATTGAATTCTACAGACAATACAGATTTTGGGTCAATTTCTTCTGTGAAAGAAAGAAAAATAAATTCATTTAATTGCCATGGAAAATTGGTGAAATCACAATCAGGAAAGCTTCAAAAATTAATGAATATGTAGTCCAGTTCGACCAGTACAATTTAAATTTGGTGAATCAAGTGAAAGGGTTTGACCCTCATCAATATTTTATGAATCATATGACTTCAATTGGTTTTAGTGTTTCATATATAAATACTTATTTATATGGAGAAGATGAAGATGATGAAAACAATGTTGAAAAAAATCCGGTTAAATATATTCAAATAATTGTAGCACAAACAAAGCACATTGACAATGCGAAAGAGTTGTAAATGAGAAAAATATAAGATATCAAGGTTCTTCTCCAAGATATACACACCAAAATCAAACCCCCAAATTGTAATTCAGGAACAAAAGAAATTTCTAATTGAAAATTATGATGATGGAGATGATCCTAATCCTCCAAAAAAGAATTTAGAGAGACCCCATAAGCTCACTATAAGAAGTAAAAGGAAAAGACAGGTAAATCAATAGGAAATAAGTGAGCTCATACGTGATGGAGATTATATTCTCAAATACATGGAGTTGGATGAAAACATCGAAAATATAGTGTTTCTAGATGATGAACAAAGGATTTGGGATAGTCGGGAAATTGCAATGGAACTGGCAACACAAAAACCAGTGTTTTCTGAAGAATAATCCTTAACACTTCATAGTGCTTCATTTTATAGAGACTTTAAAAAATTGGTATTTGAAAAAGTTAATTCCAAAGGTAAAAACATCCAGGAAAAACCAACTCATAATTTAATCTGATCAAGGGGGGTTTCCCATCAAAAATTGCAAGGATGCATAAGGCTACAAGTGATTCATTGAAAATGTCAATAGATGAAATGGAGGTTGAAAATGCCATTCTTAAAGAAAGAGTTAAAGAACTAGAATAAACCTTAATGCCACCCTCTATATTTCCAAGTCCAATTTCTACCATTCAACCTGGAAAAAGATTATACAACACACCCAAATAAATTTCAAAGCTAAAATAAACATCAATTTTGTTGGTTGCTATTAGATTCTATATAGGGAGAAACATTAAAAATAGGATGTCTCTCATTTTGGAGGCATGGCATTTGGAAAAAAAAAATGTTTCTTTAGGATCCAGAATAACTAATTTAAGAGAGTACCTCCAGGTCGACCTCGCAAATGACAAGGGTTTTTATAAAGATGTTGTAATAACATTTGTTTTAAAAACTTTTGGTATCATTGAACTCAAGAGAAAAGAAGAAGATATTCCATCCCTGTCACGTTTAAAACAGTTAAAATATTGTTGGATCAAAAGGATTAACACTTTAAAAGACATATTAAGTGATCTTGATACTCTAAGTGTCAAAAAAGGGGAATCTTGTTTTAAATTAATTGAATTAGATTTGGTAGGAAGCACAGGAGAAGTCCAAGACCCAAGGTTAATATCAAATTCCATTCTTAATACAAGAAAAAAGTTTGAAGAACATCTGGAAATACTAAAGGAAGTCTTGATAGAAAATTTTAATAGCATGATCAAATATACAGAACATGAAGTGGATAATTGGCTCATAAATTATGTCAATAAAAATGAAGACATTGAAGACACTTTACACCAACTCTCAATTGATCATATAGAATATGAAAGTACATTGTTTGACATTAAATTCAGACAAGAAATAATTGTTTCTCCTATGAAAGATTATATCAAAAATTGGTTAAAGAAAGATTTGATCAATATAACTGAAGAAGTTCAAACAGAAGCGGTTAGTACTGGTCATGAAACTGCAACAAAGGAGACTACAAAAGGCCCATTAGAATCTAGATAATAAGAGATAAAACACCATCACAATGAGTAATACAAATCACTTTCTTCCCAAGTATTTTCTCTTCTTGTTTAGAAATCATCCAGTTCTGTTTAACTTATCCTAAGAAAAGCATGATCGATTTTTCAATCCTTTCTCTTTGCCTTCCTTTTAGGTTCTTCCTCGTTCCTATCTTTATTTTACGGTCCATGGGATCCCAATCCCAACCCAACTTGTTGATATTTTTTGTATCTTCTAGAGGTATTCCCACTAGAGGCCAAGGTGCCAGGCATGTGGGAATTTTTGTTAGCACCATCTTTGACTTTTGCTTCAGTGAAATAGGCCTAGAAATGAGGCTAGGGCCTCATGGGAAAGTTGATGGGATTTGTGGGTTTGTGTGGGGGTGGCACACCCACAAAGAGGATTAAAATATTCTAATTATTTTTTTAGTTTAGGAAGGGCTCCTAAACTCACTCATTAGACTACTATACAAAGGACAAATATCATTGTGACATTATATCATCATATTGTGGAAGAATAGAGTTGGCATATGTGAGTTTGCACATGTTTCAAGGAGGATTAGTGATGTCAGCAAAGGGAAAGTCTGCAAGGTGGTGAATATGAACCTGAAGAGAAAGGCGAAGAAGTTCGCACGTGTGGAGTGAATTTTTCGTATAATACACAGTTTGCAGGAGGATGAAGTGCATATATATGTGGATTTCAAAAGGACAAATCACATATATGGTATACATGATTCACAATAGAGGAAACAACATATGTCTGCGAGCTCCAGTAAGGTGAATCATGTATCTATTTTTCTGGGCAAGTATAGATCCGAACAAGCTGAGAGATGATGTTATCATGTCGTACAAATGGTCTACAATGGATTCGTGGGAAAAGGATATTTCCATAATATTGTTGAGGTTTGGTTTTCTGATTTGCATATTGGAGAACAAGGGTGTTCTCAGTTTTTGATGACTTTGGAGGATAAGGTTGTCCTCGTATCTTTGGTGATATTGTATTGGATGGGAGGGTTGATTTTGTTGGAGTTTTGCAAACTTCAAGCAGTAATTCTCCAAGGAAAAATACAAGAAACCATTACAGAAGACCCTAGAAGATAGAAGAAGAAGTCAGCTCAAGTAAATTATTAAAGAAAAATATTATTAAAGGAAAAGTGACAAGTCTTCCCTGGCAGGAAAATCAAGGTGTTGAAACAAGTATAAATAAAGCCAAACTCATTTCATTATGACACATTCAATCCCACCTTCTCATATAAGGTGCAAGTTTTGAGAAGTGCTAGTTGAAGATAGAAAAAGAAATTGGGGGAATATTGGAGGTTTTATTGAAGGCTCTAGCCTCTCTCTTGGTTTTTCTTGGTCAATTTACTATTGCGCTAGCTCTGGCAGAGGCGCTAGACTTGGGGTGGATACTCTGTATGGTATTTTTTCTCTTGATGGAGATATACTGGTAATATCTTGGACTGTATTCTTCTAGTGAAAAAAAATTTGTGTTTTTCTCCCGAGTTCAGTTTTTCCCAGGATAAACTCTTGTGTTCTTGTGTTGTGTGCTTGTGTTTACTGTGCATGTTTATTATCTCTAGATCTTGTTATTTTTGTTGCATTGTTATAGTTGAGATTTTCATTATATAGTTATTCTATGATAATTGTGGCATAATGTAAAACCTGTTTAAGATCATAAGGTAATAACTATCAAGGTCTGAGAATCATGAAAACACCAACATGGTATCAGATCTAGTTGAAAGATTTCCACTACACAGTTTTATGTTAGTTGTCACTGTAGTAAACCTTGTGAAGCTCATTGAGAATTTATTGAAGGTCGTTGAGAGAAATATCTGCATAAACCAACTCACCCTGACCTAGCACACTTAATGATGTTCTCAATTTAACAAAACGTCAAGTTTGATTTTTTTTTCAAAGTCCAAGGTTGACTAGTCAAAGTCAAAGGTTGACTATTCAAAGTCAAAAGTTGACCTTTTGGTCAAAGATTGATTTTTTGGTCAAGTTGAAATTTTAGGGATTTTTCAAGCTTGTTTATAGGATTATAAATCATTGAACCTTCTAATTCATTTTTCTAACTTCTTGTCAAGATAGTGTCCAATTTCAGATTAGAAGATAAGTTGGATAGTGCTACAAATTTCAAAGGTATGCACTTGTATATGTTTTTCAAGTTATATAATCTAGCAAAGAATGAGTGTGTTTGTAGGGGATGTACAAGATACCTTGTCCAAGCAGTAATATTGGATTCATTACATTCATAGGAAAAACACACCCTCCCTAGTAGTTAAGACTCTAGGTTCTAGGTTTGATTAATGTATTCTAATGTTGCATATCAAGAATGTTGTAGCTATGGCAGTAGCCTTTAGAGGCATGTTACTATTAGGTAATATTGTTATTTCATAGAACTAAAAATCAAATGTTTGGTAGTACTTAAACATTGCTATGTTCATTATGTAAATGTTCATCGTTTAGTACTAATAATGTACTTGGTTGCAAGATGTTCTTGTTGTTTTTCCTTGTTCTGGGTAGGTTACCATGGTTGAATACAGTGGTGCCTCTAGGCATGTGAAAATTTACCATGAATATATTCCCATCCATGACGAGATCCTATTTTTAATCTTGTAATTAGGCCATATTTTATTTTGGTTACTATCCCTGATTTGGGAGGCCATATTTTATTTTGGTCATTATCCGTTATCTAGGAGGCCAAGCTTATATTTTATTTTTTGTTATTATCCCTGATTAGGGAGGCCATATTTTATAGAAGGGTCATTATTCTTGGTACGGGAACCCTTATTTTTTATAGAAGGGTCATTATTCATTGTATGGGAACCCTTATTTTTTTGTAGAATGCACTTTATCCCTAGTACAAGAGCCCATGCTTCTCTTCATTCAGCAGGGTTGTGTAGACTCAGATGGAGTCCATATTCAGAGGGAGTCACTTGGCTCGAGAAGAGGGTTAGATGACCAGTAAAGGCCAATCTTCAGACTAGACATGAAGGGAAATACCTTCCATGAAAATGCCATGGAGTGACATTATTATATGTGATTCTAGGATGGAGCCATACCAGATAGCAGAGACAGTTTCATTGACTATGGATGTATGCAATCAGTCAGATTGAGGTACAACTATGATGGTTCTAGCACGTGATATAGAGGGAGAAGACGTGGAAAAAGCTCCAAGTGTATGTAAAAGATACTCCCACACAGAGAGGTGGTATTACATTCAGAGGGAGTAGAGATATTTGAGCCAGACACTTTTTCCAGTCATCAAGACTATCATTGTTCTTGCTTCAGTGATAGATGAAGATCACATCCGATCAATGTGAAGATTGTGTTCCTAAACAATGTGAAGAAGTGCAATGCTTTGTGATACATGAGAAGGAGTCTCATGTTTGCATATTGAAGTAAGCCTTGCAGACACCTAGATCATGGTAACCTAGGATCAATGGATACTTGATGAGCCTAGGGGTGATGCAGATACCAACCTTTTCTATAAGGTTGCAGATGATGATTATTTGATCTATGTTGATGATCTATTCCTCACGAGAGAAGAAAATCTTTTTGTCCAGTGTAATAAGGATTTGACCTCAACGTTCAAGGTGGAATATCTTGGCTAGATGAACTATGGGATTAGAGGTGTGACAGAGATTATATGAGATAGTCCTCAGTTAAGGGATACTGATGAGATTCAATATGATGGAATGCAATTCCATGGTTACACTTCAAAATTAGATTTGATGGATCCCATGATGTACAAGAACCATATTAGATCCTTGATGTACCTGGTTAATGCCAAGCCATATATTTCCTTTGCAGTGAGCACCCTAAGCCAGTATTTGGTTGAAGCCAAGGAAATTTCCAGTGGGTGGTATAAAAGCATAGAACAATTGGATATGGTTTGTCTTGGGTGATGAATTTAGCCTACAAAGATATACAAATTATGATTGATTGGGGAGTACAGTAGACATATTGAGCACCTCATGGTGTTTCTTTATATTGAAATCAGTTATGATTTCCAAGATAAGTTTGAAGCATGCTTCTATAGAACTCAGTACAACAAAGGAAGAGTATATCGTAGCTAATGAAGAAAGTTGTGAAATAGCTTAGTTTCATAGGCTTCTCATAGGACTTCATATGAGACATGGTGAATATGGAGCAGTCAGATTCCATCACACAGACGAGTAGATTGCTAACATTCTAGTAGCATCAGATTGGTCTATGTGACCCTAGATCCATTCTCCTATATAGGTTTGTGTGACCTTGAATAGGTCTTTGTGACATTGGGAGAATGATGAGCTCATTTACAAATATTTTTTGTGATGAGTGTCCAACTATGATGCATGATGCATAATTTTTTCACCACTAAGAGGCAGTGTTGATGTTTCAACATTGGGCAGACATTCCCCCAAATCAATCTTGCATGGGGCTATGTTAGTGTTGATATGACCAAGGGGAGAATGATTCATCCACTCACAAGGAACTGCTACTGGTGAATGGCCTAGGTATGTTGATGTTCTACAGAAAAGGATCAGGTATACATTATCCCAGATTGGTCTTACATAGGGCTATGCTAGTGCCAATATGACAAAGGGTAATGCCTCATTCATCCATAGGGATTTTCTAGTGGTGTATGGCCTAGGCATAGTCCTTCTCCTAACAAGGAGTGGATAAACCTGAGATGCTATCACATGCATATTTCAGGATGGAATGCATGTGTGGAGATCACACATCAACATGAATTATCAAGAAAATTTTCTATGAAAAAAGAAGTCCAAGTATGGAGAATGCCTCCCTCGTTGAGAGGGAGTGTTGGATTTTTGGCAACTTCGGCAATCATTCTCCAAGGAAAAATACAAGGAACCATTACAGAAGACCCTATAAGACAGAAGAAGAAGTCATCTCCAATAAATTATTAAATAAAAATATTATTAAAGGAAAAGTGAAAAGTCCTCCCTGGAAGGAAAATCAAGGTGTTGAAACAAGTATAAATAAAGGAAGTCTCATTTCATTATGAGGCATTCAATCCCACCTTCTCATTTAATGCATAAGTTCAGAGAAGCACTAGCTGCAACTAGAAAAATATGTTGGGGGAATCTTGGAGGTTATCTTGAAGGCACTAGCCTCTCTCTTGGTCTTTCTTAGTCACTTTACTTTTGCACTATCTCTGGTAGAGGTGCTAGACTTAGGGTGGATACTCTATATGGTATTTTTTGTCTTAATGGAGACATGCTAGTAATATCTTGGACTGTATTATTCTAGAGAAACGTTTGTTGGGTTTTTCTCCAGAGTTCGGGTTTTTCCAGGATAAACTCTTGTGTTCTTTTGTCTACTGTGCATGGTTAATATCTCTAGATCTTGTTATTTTCACTTCATTTTTATAGTTTATATTTTCAGTGTATAGTGATTCTATGATAATTGTGGCATAATGTAAAACATGTTTAATATCATAAGGTAATAACTATAAAGGTCTGGGAATCATGAAAACACCAATAGATTTTTCCCTCGGTATTTCTGATATTAACAAGATTATAAAACATAATTATGGTGTCTCTTGTTTATTGATGATTCATCTCTCATATTTTTGTTTCCGTTGTATATGTTTCCAGTCAATAATTTCAGTGTAAATTTGTTCAGTGATAGTTAGATCACTAGGAAACAATTTTCAGATCTAAATTTAGTCACATAGAGTTGCATGTGAAAATGGACATGGTTTTGGATCTTGGGGTTTGAAAAGAAGGGGATCATCTTGAGACACTCTGTTGGCTACAACACTAGGAGAGCGTTGTACTTGTTCTTGTTCTTGTTCTAGAAAGGTCAATATGGTGAATACATTGAAGTTTGAAGATAGGTTGGAAGGGGAAACCAACTTTCAAGATTGGAAGCAAAGGGTTCTCCTTCTGTTGGAAGAGAATGACCTCAAGGAGTATGTTTAGGATGTGGTTCCTAGCCTCACTGATCCAATAGATTTTTCATTCCACAAGAAGAGGGAAGTGAAGGAAAAGCGGGTATTGTTAGAGTTTGTGAAGGACCACTTGATTCCTCAGATTGTCAAGAAAGAAATTACCAAGGATATATATGGTTCTTTGGTGGGTCTTTAACAAAACAAGAATATTGATAGGATGTTACACTTGAAGCATCAACTTCAGATTGTCAGGATGACTAGTGAAGAAAAAGTTGTCAATTATCTTATGAATTTTACTCATATATGAGATTATCTCATAGCTATTGGTGAGATAGTGCAGGATGTTGAGTTAGTGAATGTATCATTAAGAGGTCTCCCTAGGTCATGGGAACCATTTTTGCAAGGGATCTGTGCACAAGACAAGTTGTTAGACTTTGACAGACTTTTGAAAGATTATATCTAGGAGGATAATAGGTTATTATTCATAGATTATATGGATGGTGTGGTAAAGAGTAGTAGTGATGAGAACCAAGCCCTTACATCCTACACTAGGAAGGGAAGAAGGGGTTCTCTAGACAGAAGAGATATGTCAGGGAGAAGGTATTATCCTAAGAGGGAAGCATATCCAAATCTGAGGTAGAAGAAGGATCTTAGTAGAATTAGATGTTTTGAGTGTCATGATTTTGGGAATTATGCTTCATAGTGTCCACACTGGAGGGGAAGAGGAAGAAATCACAAGGAATCAGTAGCATAGGTTGATGAGGTTACATAAAGGTTCCAGAGGGATATCTTATTGGTCTCCGCTCTTTTAGGTACTGTCTCCAACAGGTAGAGATGGTTGGTGGATAGCAGAGCATATTTCCATATGACAGGTGCTAGAGAGTTATTTGACACTCTCATAGAGACTGGCTCAAACTTATGTGTGGAGCTTGGTATGGGAACCAAGAATTTAATACAAGGATTTGGTATTGTATCATTTTGATTGGAGTCAGGAGAGATACTAAAGGTGTCAAATATGTTGTGGGTGACATAACTCAATAGGAGTGTCCTCTCAGTCTCAGAGATTGTGAGGAAGGGCTATGATGTATTTTTTTGAGATGGATAGGTATTTCTTGTGCCCAAACAATCTGTATTCATATCAGCAATGGTTCTTGGAATTATAAAGGGAAACATATATAGGATGAGGGGTCATCCTATGAGTGTTGTGGTTAGCAAAAGTAGAGAGATAGATGAGGAGGAGTAGGTGGCTCTACGAGTGGTGATGCGGGTGACACAACCAGTAGTATCGACTCAGAGGGAGCCATCCCTCAGGATCCAAGAAGGAGGAGTAGCCTCCTAGGATTGTGCAGAGGACAATGGACAGGGAGAAGATGACACTAGGGGTTATGCAGACTCAAAGTGGTTGTGAATATTGCCTTAGTAACCAAGGATGTGGCTAGTTAGACAGACTGGACAACAAGATGTGCTCCAGTGACTGTGCATGTAGTCAGTCATACAAACTTGAAAACAGTACTTATGACCATGAAAGATTTCACAGACCCATTTTCCACATTGACAAAGTTCATAAACACATTTTCCACAGTGACATAGGGAGTAGCCAATTTTGACTACTTTTGGAATACAAATGAAGTGGTAGATCCAGAGTTATATCTACTATGTGTGACAATAGTGCATCCATATGTTCGAAAATGGGATGCCTCCCTCACTAAGAGGGAGTGTTTATTTTTTTGTAGATTTGGGAGGTATTCCCACTAGAGGCCAAGGTTCCAAGCATGTGGGAATTTTCGTTGGCACTAGTTTTGACTTTCATTTCAGTGAAATCAGCCTAGAAATGAGGCTAGGGCCTCATGGGAAAGTTGATGGGATTTGTGGGTTTGTGTGGGGGTGTCACACCCACAAAGAGGATTAAAATATTCTAATTATTTTTTTATTTTAGGAAGGGCCCCTAAACTCACTCATTGGACTCCTATGTAAAAGAGATATTTCATTGCAACATTAGTTCATCATATTGTGGAAGAATGGAGTTGGCATAAGTGAGTTTGCACTTGTGTCAAGGACGATTGGTGATCTCAACAAAGGGAAAGTAAGCAAGGTGTTGAAGAGAGAGGTAAAGAAGGTCGCACGTGTTGAGTGAGTTTTTCATATAATACACGGTTTGTAGGAGGATTAAGTGTACAAGGTATACCATTAGTTTTGTAGCTCATTAGGTGTATTAGCATGGGCCTAAGTGTCCTAGGCATTTTGATGGACACATTAAATACCCAGATCATCTTTATTTATTTTATCTTAAGTTTTAACTTAGGAAAAATTTAAAACTCACTTAAATGAATTTTTTCTTAGATTTATGAAAAAGTCAATTTTCAAAAATTAATGTTTCACAAAAGTGTACTTTTGGAGGCTTCTAGAAGTCTCTTGAAAAAGTGAATTAGAGAGATAAAAAAATAGAAGGGTTGAGAGTGAGAGGGACACACTTTATCATTTGTGAGAAGAGGAAGAGTGTGCTTAGGAAAGAGAAGGAAGGGAAAGCAGTTGAGGAAGAGCGTGAGTTCTGGGCTAGACTTGGGCAACCAGTGGAGGCCAAACCAGGGACATACTGGGCAGCAGAGAGAGGCCAAACTCAAGCCACATACAGCATATTTGAGGAGGTCAATTTTTCAGAGCCAAAAAATCTAGGCCAATTTTTCAGTGCCAAAAAATTTGGGCCGAAAAGAGAGGGGCTGAAAAAGTTGGTTGAGTTTGCTGGGAATTGTTTTGCTAGGTGAGGAAACTTTATGAGGAAAATTTTGTAAGAAATTTATGATTTTCTGGTGCTGTAAATTCTCTTGAAATCCCATAATAGAATCGCCTCTTTGTTGGTTTTCCCCACACTGGGGTTTCTAGGGTATTTTTGGTATTGTCCATTTTATGTGTTTGGTTTTTTGTATGTTCTTCTGCTTCCATTTTGGTTAAATAACTCAGTTGTAATATTTATGCATAATTTTCTAAGTTTATATCAACATTGATTAAATTTTGGTTAGATAAAATTATTGGAATAATATTATATTTTTTGAGTTATAGGAAATTAATATGGTATCAAAGATCAACCTCCGAGTATAGAAGGAGTCAATATACTTGGTTCTGCAGACCAGTGATTGAATTAGAAAAGGATGAAGTGTGACTAGAAGTGTGTGGGAAACGGAGCATCAGACTCAAATGGCTAGTGCAGGCTTAAGGTTTGAGGACAGGTTGGATGGTGCCTCAAATTATTTTCCTTGGAGGGAGCGTATTGGCTTGGTACTAGAGGAGAATGGAGTGTTGGAAATTGTTGAAGGAAAAGTGGCAACCCCTGCTAATCTAGTACAACTAGCAGCTCATGAAAATAAATATGACGAGGTTGGGAGGATAATTGTGGATGGAGTCAAGGACCACATTATTCCTCATTTTTCTGGCAAGAAGACATTGGAGAACATGTGGGATTCCCTAGTGAAGTTGTACCATTCTGACAACTAGAGAAGGAAGATATTGCTCAGAGAGAAGCTGAGAAGCATGAAGATGTCCAAGGGAGAGTCGATGGTCACTTACCTCTCAAAATTCACTCAGATTAGATATGAAATGGCATTCGTGGGAGAGGAAGTGGATGAGACTGAGTTGGTGAGGACATCCTTCAATGGTTTCACTAAGTAATGGGAAGTATTTTTTGTGGAGTGGTGGCTCGGGAGAATGTTACACATCAAAATTCCTTACTTCGACAGTGTCGTAAGTGTCACACTTTCATTCTCACAAGTGTTGTATGTGTCACATTCACTTTTCCTAAGTGTTTCATCTCAAACGACACCATTAAAACACTTTCTACAACCCCTAAAACATGTTAGAAGAAGAAGCCAGATCATCTAATAGTCAAATTAAGTATTTTACCTAGGGAATTACTCATCTTTGTGACATTTTCAAAGATCAGTGCTCCCCTGCTCATACATAGGGAGTGCTAGTGCTTATTTTCCATGTTAATGGGGTGCTACAATGTCCTTTGTCCACTTTAAGGGAGTGTTGAGTTGGTTTAGGGAATCTTGGAGGAAATCCCACTTTCCTCTAAAGACAGCTATGGATGGATTGGGTTAGTTTGGTTTGAATCTTACTCTAGGGTTGCATCTAAAGAAGATATCACAACTAATGGAGCCATATCATCAACGATTTCCAAATATGCTGAAGGTGGTTGAGCCTCTCAAAGTCTATAAATGGAGGAATTTCCATGGTGAAAAGGGGAGAAATCAGCAAAGCATTGTTATTTTGATTGTGAATCTTTTGAGAAAGGGTTGGACGAAGAGGACTTGGAGAGGTTGTTGCAACATCATTTGAATATTGTAAGTTTCCATTTTAAGTTCTCATTAATATACTTGGCCTATTTCCTTCAAGTGTGTGTTTACATGTGCTTGTCTATGGTTGTCTTAATCTGCATAGATAAATTGATTTTGTCTAATCCATTAGAGTAGGATATAGTCGTGTGTTTCTTGTTGTCCATTGTAGGTACTAATTGGAGCTTGCATATTGGAGCATCTTGGAAAGATGTCATAAACGAGGTACGTCATACTTCCCCTCCTCTCTTTTTAAATGTAAAAAATGAATCTATAGAAATGGTAGTGTCCAAATGTAATTTTTTGTCTTGGTAGAGGGGTATGTAATCCAAGGGAAAGTTCACCCACTAGTACATATGACCAAATTTGCAACGGTTTTCATTGATATTGCCACACTTATCCGTCACAATTTCCACGAAAGCTGATATTTTTTTTTGTCGGAATAATTTCGTCGCTATATCCACGATCCAGGTGTGCGTGGAAACATCACCGAAATTAACTCTCCATGTGTCACCACCTTCAATATCAGTTAACCCTATGCATAGTTGCAATTACGACGAACTATCGTCGCAATAACAACGAAGAAATGTGGCAATTACGACAAAACTTCATCGCAATTGCAACGAAAAGTTATGCCAAGCCAATAACTTACGACGCAGCTACTGAATGTGCGACGAAAGCCCGTTGAAACTTGCGAAAAAAATCTATGGTAATACCGACGAGTGCAATATCTCAAAACCAAATTTATGACGCACATGTTGTATATGCGACGAATATTCATGGCAAATTCCGATGAAGTTTCGTCGCCATAGCATACTTTCTTTACTAGGTACCTCTGAGTAAAATACTTGCTCACATTGACTTGGAAGAACATAAGGCTCTATACATGTTTCAAATGCCCTTATATTAACCATGGTAAATCCATTATCATGCTCAATAATAGTTCTTTCAGGATCACGTTCATGAATCCATAGCCTGTACCATTTAACCTCAAACAAAACAATTTTAAAGGAATTAAAATCACACTCAATTATATCCTCCAAATTTCCATAGTACCTATTCTCAGTTTCTTCCATATTTTTGTCACTTCTAGAGGAAATATTGGTGACCTTAAACACTGTAGTTATCCCACAATCCGAGGTTTTCATCTTATCATCCAACATTTTGATACGAAATTTATGACCATTACACCACATAGCCTTGTGATGTTTCAACTGCAACATGGAAAACAAGTAAAAAATAAATTGCAAATTAATAATCCTC
>SNQJ01S0005864.1:167902-181426 GCA_010110895.2 Picea sitchensis | reverse complement strand
ATCATGCATCAAATACACATAAACTATGACTCATCAATATGTACCAACATCATCAACTATACACCTCATGTATGTGCCAACTCATCAACTACTTGTCTCAACCATGTACCCAACATGTACCTCAACCAAAAGCCCTAATAAATTTCATCATCCAAATATGATTTGTAACTCTATAATAGACCTGGTTTATATGATCACATACTTGCAAACCTTCCTTAACTTTAACAACAAGAGACTAGCATTTTCATCAAACTTTACTTTATTCTCACATGACTAATTTTGGATTAGTTAATAACCCTAACTTGAAATAATCATAAATATGTACCTGTAGTGAATAAAGATATAAAAATAGTACACAATTTTCTTCAGTGTATTTTGTGCAATTCCTCTAGGTTTCACTACTTGGAATCTCTTAGAAAAGGAGTTATAGCAAAAATGGCATACCTTGTTGACTTCTGGCTTATTCTAGAGAGCGAACTTGTAGAGAATGCCCCACAAAAAATGTTTGTTATATGGATATGAAAATGGTAAAAAAAATACTAAAGACTGTAATCTAACCAATACATTTGGTCTTACTAAATTTGTATTTGTTATGATGTTTTTACCCGAAACACCTATTTTAGACTAGTTTCAGGACTAGCCACAAACCCTATTTTCCACGGAGTGTAACTCCAAAAATACAATCACCCACAATTTGAAATTTTTATCATAGCTACTTGGATATGTTTTCTCAATGACCTCCTAATTTCACAATCTGAATCACTCTAGAAAAAAAATTATTGCAAAAATGGTGAGATGACCTGTAAATAACATACCTTAGAAAACATCATCAAAATAATTTATCCTCCCTTGAATTTCGGCCTTTTTTACTTCACCTTCCATCTAAAATTTGGCTTATATATCCTTTGGTTACCTCAGTCACTTGTAGATATTCAATATTCTCAAGTGTGATTAAAATGAGAGAGCCTTGCCTCTTATTTATACTTTCATGTAGCTTCCTCAGGGGGTTACCTTTTAACCATCATAACCCACTTTCCTTGTTTTATGGTTAAATCACTTCTAACCACTTTTCCACTTAGTAATTTCTCCATTAATTTTATTATTTAAGTAATTTATTTTTTATCCACTTTGACTTATAGTACACTCATCACTTCACTTTATTATTTACTTTCTAAAATCTCTTAAACCACTTTCCTTATTTTAGGGCTAACCCACTTCTAACCACTTGTCCACTTAATAATTTCTCCATTAACTTTATTATTTAAATAATTTATTTTGTATCCACTTTGACTTATAGTACACTCATCACTTCACTTTATTATTTAAATAATTTTTTCTTTGCAACCACTTTGACTACTTTGACCTTTTGGGGCTTCTAGATGACTCATGAGGGTTCTCCAACTTCACATGGCCATAAATCTCTAACTATGAAGAATTATGTGACATTCTACATACCACTGGAAATGGAATGACATGTAATATTGATCCAGAATAGTCTTACCTTCAAATATATTAAAACTCATACCATTATACATCAAACAAACTTTGGTCCATTACCCAAACCTTTGTGCTACCAAACTTTCTTCAAGGGTTGACATCAATGACAACTAGCCCAAATAATCAACAATATTCCCATTCACAACATATAGTCTCTCTAGAAAAATCATTAGTATCCATATATCCTTATGGAAGACCCCTCAATCTTAGAGGAATATTCACTTTGATACCACTGTAATGTTCCTAACCTAATATGCCAGCAACATTGCGTTTCTCATTGATTTTTATGGGTTTTATGGTTGTGGCATTTCGTCAAACACTTTGCAGATTTATATATCATGAGTTGTGCTAGGGTTTAATATGAGGTTTTAATGTGTTTTTGCAGCCAATAATCAAAGAATATGTAACAATGGAATGTACTCAATGAGATGCAAGATCAAAAACACAAGAAATAACCATAAATACCTAAGATCTAATTTATTAATAATAGATCTTTGACCTCATACAAATGGTGCAGATATGGCATACATATAAGTGAATAGTGTGTTGGGATGATAAATCCTCCAAGATACAATATAGAAGAATATATAGGCTTCCAAAATCCTCTACAAGATGAACACTAAGTAACACTGAATACCAATGGATATCCTTTGTTGTAGGTGATGCCCTCTCTAGCACAATGTGCATTTACTAACTGGAATGGTCCAAGGAAGATACAACCTCCTCTATGATGGAACCAAACCTCTCCAAAACTCTATGAGAATATATATCAGGTGATGGAAAGAAGGTACAAGCAATATCAGAGAAGAAGCTCATCCGAAAGACCCCCAAACCANACTTTGACTACTTTGACCTTTTGGGGCTTCTAGATGACTCATGAGGGTTCTCCAACTTCACATGGCCATAACTCTCTAACCATGAGTATTATGTGACATTCCACATACCACCTAAAATGGCATGACATGTACTATCCATATAGAATAGTCTTACCTGCAAATATATCAAAACTCATACCATTATCCATCAAACAAACTTGGTTCCATTACCCAAACCATTGTGCTACCGGAATTCGCTACCGGACTTTCTTCAAGGGTTGACATCAATGACAACCAACCCAATTAATCAACACTCTATATAATGGTATGATCATCCTTGTTTAGTGAGAAATATGTATTCATATAGGTTATGGTTAAGTCTGCTTTTTTTTCATCCTTACCTGAATATGTTGAACAGATTTTAAGGGGATTATGTTAGGACATTTTAAATGTATTGCCCATTGGTCATTTGTAGTTTAGTTCCAATTTGTATCGTAAGCCCTTGTTGAATTTCATTTAAAATCCAAATCAACTCTATAGATGGGTTTCATTGTTGAGAGGCGTACGGGACCTAAACTTGTATCATAACTTACTATTAAGTTTACTATATTTATTTTCTGTCAAATGGTGGTTTACCTGAATTTTTGTGTTCCTCTGATGTAAATATTGGGTTAACCCTAGTTGTTAGTAGTGATGAACCCATGTGACATAGTATCTTAAATTTCAACTTCGGGATCTCAGGATTTCTGGGTGAAGGTCTCCAAACTTATAACCTTTACTTACTTCTTTCCTGGGCTTTATCCCTTTTTCCTAAACCAAGTTATGCATGTGACCAGTATCCAGAACCTAGTGCTAGTCAAGAAGGGTGCTATTTGGGACTCTGAAACTCTAACACTCCGAAGTTTCTTCAAAATCAACACTCCCTTATCCCGAAGTGTTAACTGGCCGAAGTCGGACACAAGACGAGTTGAACGGCAGTTGTAAGTTACCCAACCCTATCGCCCTCCTTTCATTGACTTCTAACAGTTGATCTAACGGTTGGAAAATTTCTCTTGACGCGCGATTCTACGGTGAATATCCACTACGGAACTCTGGAATTTGGGGTTTTCCTGCTTCCACAACCTTAGACTGTTCACCTGGACCACCAAACCATCGAAGAGATCGTATATCTAATGGCTTACACTCCTCTTAAAAATAAACGGTTTTTGTTTACTCCGGAGTTCGTAACTCCAAGAATTCATCACCTTTTACAACAAGCACTCCTTTCCTCTGGAGTGTCGAACAGGCGAAACCTCCGAAGGACTAAGACTTGAAGATCTACAACCCTTGTTTTTTCTCTAAATCTACGTATCTCCCTTACTCTGGAAGTTCAAAACTTCAGGGCCTTTGTATCCCTTTACTTTACCTCTTAACTTAGTGGAGAGTCGAATACAACTAACTCAGAGATCAACGGTCCATATACCTTGCTTCGATCTACGGCTAGAAATTATTTCAGAGATCTGACTCTTCGGAGAACTATATTTACTTGGATTCAAATCTCCCATAATGACGTGGTTGTTGATGTCACTATTGATGTGACACTGGTTGAGTGGTTTCCACATGCCACCTTGATTCATAACTTTCGTACCTAAAGTTCCAACTAGACCTTGACACTTGTCACTATCTAATTGTGTCACATGTCCTTACTGACGTGATCTTGCTTACATGGACTATGATGACATGGGATATCATTGTGTTTCCATGTGTCTTACTTAATGACGTTGGGGCTTTGACCTTCATGTATTTTTACATGTTCTGAACTTCTTTTTGTCAGAGTGGTCAGCGTCGTAGTGGTCAACGTCGGAGTGATCAGCAATGGAAGTGCTTACGCTTTCCTCACACTTGGATTTTATCCAACGATTGTGATCGGTCCTAGATAAATGGTCCAAATTCATTTCGGGGTTCGGGACTCCAGGTTGTTTATTGTTTCCACTTCCCTTTTCTCCCAGAGTGAGATTCTCGAAGCTTAACCCTCGAGCATCTTGACTTTATCTAACCGTCTCCCTTTAACCCAAAAATCTTAATAGATCCAACGGCTAGAAAACACTCACTGATATACAGTGTAGATCACTTCATAGCTTCGGGACTTTGGGGTTCTTCCCTCCTTGTCAACTAGCCTGAAGGTCCTCTGTCCTCCCTTTGTATGACCAAGAGCTATGACCTCGACCCATGTCCTTGACTACTAATCGACGAGTTAATTTGATGGTTGTGATTTCATTGATCCTAAAGATCGATGGCTTGGGAGGATTGCAGAGCCTCGAATAGCACGATGTTTAAACCCTCTCTCAATATCCCCAATCGAGACAGCTTTTTGATAGTGTGGTCAATTCCAACCATTGATATGTTTGTAGGTGACGATCGATGACTTGTATGGATTTTGGAACCCAAACTTGTGCGATAGTTAACTTGAACCTCCGATCCCGTAATGGCTCCCTATCATTGATCTACCTTGCTGAGATCTGACGGTCGGGACTTAATCGGATGTTGATCCGACGACCCTGCTCTACAAATCCCAGATATGACTGCTATTGTAGCTTCCTCTTGGTTCAATGGTATTGACTCCTCCTTGAACCCTACACACCTGTCGCTCTTGAGTTTTTCCTTGATTTAAAGTCCAGCACTCTTAGCGCATCTCTCCTAAGCTTTAGATGTTAATTGTTGAGTGTGTACTTGTGCCCCCCTATGTATGTCTGCATTGTCTCTCATAATCTTGTACTTCCAAAAGTTTTGACCTATGCTCAACTTAAGAGGCTCTTTGTGCACTTCGAGTGTTGTATCTTTTGAACCTTGGGCCTTCAAGGAGCCATCTACGCACTCCTAGAATTGGATCTGAAGGTGTTGCACGGTGTTGCTAGAAGAGAAGCTTCAGGCTTGTTACAGAACTTAAACTCCTTCTTAGGACAGACTCTCTCCTAGTTACAGGTTATTTCTTCATTGTTTCTAAGTGATTTAAAATTGTCATAAATGGTAGATTGTCTATTAAAAGGATTATGTTTTACTGTTTAAGGTTATTGTCTTGATGTTTATGGAATTTCTTCCTATCCTTAAATGAGTAAGGTGATAAATTATTGAATTAGTATGAAATGATGTTATGATGAAGTAACCATGTTACCAGATCTTCTCTATTTGCAGAAAGGTTGTTAAGAACACTGTAATTTATATTTAAATTGTGGAATGAATCGAAATTTTGGGAATTAGACACTTCCTTGTTCCTCAGAACACTCACCATTGTTGAGAGCTTAAATGGTCAATATCAATCGGATGAATCCTAGACTTGAGCGTTTATTATGTGTCTTGGAAGTCCTAACACTGCAGGATAGGTTGGGTGGGTATTTGTAATTTATTTTGTGTGAAGTGACAGTTTCCTTCATGCTTTAAGCAGTATCTAAATCTAGTTTTGCAAATGGATTGAAAGAAATAGAATGTGTATTACTGATGTATGTTTCTCCTATTCAAATGACGTTTATTAATGTTTCAAAAAAAAAAATCATATTGTTTTATCATATACTTACATGACGTGACAGAGGGGTTGTTGCACATTAAATCATCATGTTCTATCAAATGGATATCACAAACCTCCATGAATTGGTCTAGATGTATCTTCGAATATATGCTTCCAACTCTTGAGAAAATTTGTAGAACTCCTTGGGAAAGGGTTAGTAATGGATGTTGTTCCCCTTGCAAATTAAGTGGACTAGTTCTATCCCTTCTTCTTCTTAGTACTCTTTGTCTCTCTTCCCGATTCTCGGGAATTTAATTTATTTCCTCTCTGTCACCCATGATTAGGGTTCTTCTTGTCTATGTTCTAGAACTTTCACCAACTTTAGTAAATTTAATTTGTTTACTCTTGCTTCTCGCTATTGGACCTTTATATGATTCCAGTTTTTTCTTGAATTTCAGGCTCTTCTTCTTTGTCTTCTAGTAATTTCTCTTTCTTCTTTATGAGCAAGATTTTCCCATGATATTTCGAGCTCTTCATGGCTTCTTGTTGTTGATAGTACAAAATCATACAACTGATGCAGAACACTTGTTTGATTTCCTATTCCAACTTGTAACTGGGGTTGATTAGGTTCAGGTTGAGTCATGAATATTTTGGTCTATGAAACCAGCCTTTTGTTGTCCCCAGTATGGTCGCCAAAATTGTTGATGTTTAGATTGTTTAAGATCCAAACAACAACATCATGAGGAAAAAATATCCCCATGCATTTTATAGAGGTGGTACTCCTTTGTATGTTCTGAAATGTGTGTGTGTGTGTGTGTGTGTGTCTGTGTGTGTGTGTGTGTGTATTGATACTTGAAATACCAAAGTAGGGGATACTTAAAAGAAACGACAAACTTTATCGCTCAGCAAAATAAAAAAATACTTCTTATTGAAAAATTATATATTGAAAAAGAAAATTCCTGAGAAGAGGACCAAGAAACTTTCAAAGACTAATACAATACACACAAAATATTGTACAGAAATAAAATAACCATTATATGAAAAATAATACAATTCTCACATCCATCACAGTATTATAAATTTTGATCACATGCATAAGAAGGAAATACACAAGTCCACAATTGAGAGAACTTTAAAAGAGTATTTCATTCAAAATAAGAGAGAATATGATAGGTGGACTTCAAACATCCCATGCTCGGTAACTTAGAGTTTGAGAAATCATTGAAATTACACCCCAAAGTAGTTCTCTTGGGAGTTCAAAAATAATAATATTTATAGTATGTTTTTCAATAAATAAAAATGTAGCATTCATCCAAATGGACTGGGATGGGGTTCTTGTGGACCATAAAAATAAAGTGGAACAAGGATGAACCTGAAAATAAGAAAGAAGGAGATGATCAAGAATAGTCTATGTTTTTCAAGAATGACAAGACACAACTATATGATTCATGAATGAGAAGGAAAAAGAATAGAGAAATTATGAAAGATGTGATTAGTTTACTCATTGTGATGGATTTCTCTCCTTGTTTATATGTTGGTCGATGTTCCTTCTGTATTACCCTTTGTTGGTATTCTTTTACCAATTGTGACTACCTCTTCTTGATCTATCTCTGTTATTTTGATTAAATCTTTCTTTAACCAATTTTCAATATAATCCCTCATTGGTGCGACAATTACTTATTTCCTTACTCTTATGTAAAATAATGAATCCTATATCCCTCGATAGTCAAATTAAATTTGATGTAATGCATCTTCTATATCTTCATTCTTGTTTACATAATTGACTAACCAAATTTATACTTCAAACTCTAAATACTCTGTTGAATCTCTCGGCCGATGCAGATTTCAATGATTCCAATTTCTCTTCAAATTGTTCCTTAGACATAAATATGGAATTTAAAATTATATTTGGGTCATCAAATTCTCTGTTTTTTCTAGCTAGATCCAATTCTATTAACTTTAGATAACACTCTCCCCTCTTGACACTTATAGTGTCATTATCAACCAATATTTATTTTAGTGATTTTATTCTTTTAATCCAACACGCTTTTAATTGTTTTATGCGGCCTGGGGAGCATAAGTCCTCTTATTTTCTTTTAATCTCACTCATACTTGAAACTTTAATAAAAAAGATAGTAATTTCCCCTTTATAAAACTCTTCATCATTTTCCAAATCAACTTGAAGGAATTGTTTCAAATTCGTCATTTTTTATGTCAAGGAAATGAAACTATTTGCTAGTTCCCATGTCTCAAGAATTAGAGACATTCTCTTCTTAATATTTTCTCCAACATATTTTCTCACTGCAGAAAGTAAGATTGATGTCCCTCTTAATTTTGAGCTAGACTATGGCATTCAATAAAGAGTCTTCCATGGTTGCATCATAGCAATTGGGATAGAAAATATGGGTGAGGGCATTAGCCGGGAAATATCCAATTCTCAAATCATGTCCTTGAGAGTAGCATTTTCACTCTCTGTCTCTCCGACTGACATATTCATGGCATCACCTATGGCTTCATGGATATGCAAAATTATTCATGGTGGGACTCCATTTATATCAAGTGTTGAGCTTGTCTTTCATTGAACTTTTTTGTTTCTTTCATTAAGTTTTTCAAAAACTTATTTCTTTGAACCTTTATGAAACAGAGCGCTATGCAAATTCATGGATTCTTCTTCTAACTGATTCTTGTGTGACCAGTTCTTCTACAACTTCTCTACTTTCCTGCACTCTTTATTCCTCGTCAAGGAATTCTATGTCCTCAATGTTTGCATCCAGGTCCATGTCTTTAAGAGTGATTTCATCTTCAGGTTCGACCTCATTTTTTCCTTCCTAATTTTTCTTCCTTTTTCTTTTACTAGTTACTGGGATTTTATGGGGTATTTCAAGACTTCCCTTAGGAGGGTTATGGTCACCTCCGTCATTATAATTTTCCATTGAATATTTATTTTTCTCTTCAGATGTAGGTTGATTTATCTATTTTTGTGGGCTGCTTTTTTTTTGAAACATTAGGAGACCGTGTACTCATTTCATTTAACTTTTTCATGATGTCGATGTTGCTCAGTGGTGCTAACCATAGTTTCATTATCTTCTTGATTTCTTTCAATAGGATTTTCCTAAAGACTCTGGCTATCCCCTTCCTTCTCTCCAAATAAAAATTTATTTGCAAACGCAACACTATAACCCACAGAAATCATACGATTCATAAACATCTAATTAGGGTCAAAACCTTTGACTTCATATGCTAGCTTTAAATTGAATTTCTTGAACTAAACCAAATATTCATCGATGTTTGTAATACTTTTCAATAGTATTTCTCCAATCCTCCAAGGCAAAGTGAGAAATTGCCTTTTTCCTTTTCTCAAGGAATAAATGAGCCAAGAATATATATTGTCTGCACACTTATGCTAAAAGCATCTTATCCGATACATAATATGGATGGTATGAAGGTATTTCTTTGGAACAATAAACCCTGATGACGCTAAAATGTTCCATTTCTTTGAAACCTCCTCTTTTATCTAGAAATTTTGTTGCTTATAAATACATTCTTCAAGTACTTGTTCCAAAAAAGAGATTCTTAAAAGGAGAAACAAATGAATTATGCACTTCGTAAAAATGGTACATGGCCTTTTGTCTCCATAAAGAAAGGTACCATGTCTGAACTCAGTCAACTTTGTAATTGATGTGTTTGGCTAAATGCATCCCTTTAAAAACATGACAATACGTGATAGCAAATATTAAATATGAAGAAAGAAAGAATTTCTTACTCTTTCTTAAATTTTCCAGTTGAAAATATAGTTCACAAGAAATAATCTTTTCCCAACCAAAAACTTATTTTTCATGAATGGAAAAATATAGGATGTATAGAGCCAGACGAGGAACAATAGCAATGGATTCTTGTCTAGCCACGCTGGCGAACAACCATGCCATTTCTTGATAGGGGTTTCTTATAAAATTAACTTGGATAGATGATAAGTCTTATGGAATCATGTTTGGATCTTCCAGATACTCTTGCAAGAGCTTGAATCCACCGTTTCACCTTGAATAATTATTTAGTGTCGTCCACCTTGAAGGTAATCATTGGCTCTGGAAGTCTAAGCATTATTTTAAAGACAGAAGGACTTAAAGAAACTGGGGATTCCCCCTAAAGTTGAATTATCCGTTGGTTTTTATCAAACTTATCTATACACCAAGAAATCAATTCTTTTCAGTCAAATACATCTGGAACACAATCTGTTAAAGCAATCCCGGATGTCCAAATCTAATTAACATTTCTTTCAGGAAAAAATAATCTCGAATAATATCTATAGGCTCTTGACCATTAGAATTTTTTGTCTTCTCATCCAAATGAGTTTATGGTATCCCCACATAACTGTTATCTCCTTCTATTTGTCATTCTAAATTAAGTTGGTGAACTATTGTATAATTTATTTTTTCAAAAGGTTATTATCAAGGTAATCTCATTTATTATACAATACTTTGGAACCTTTGGTTCAAAGAGATATTAATACAAAATAAACTTGAAATTAATGGAGGAGAGTCTTGAGAACTTTTCCATTAATTATGGTCTTTTACACTTAACCATTTGTTATCTCCATGAGATTCACATTAAGTTTTCATTAGAGAATGTGATAAGGTGAGACGAGGATTTATCGCGGGGTAGAGGAGGATCGGAAGTATGTGAAGAAAATATGGAATGATCGTGAAATCGCGGACCTGTGGTGAAAACTCGAAAAAGTGACTTAGTATGAGAACTCAATCAAGATCAAGGGTATGTGAAACAAACATTGAAATCATTGTGAACTCATGGACCCACGGTAGAGGTTCAATATTTTGACTAAGTACAAAAGTGAATCGGTCAGACCTCGGGATTGTAGTGATAGTGAGTGAATCGGAGAACTCCTTTAGACCCGCAATGAAGCATTTCAAGAAAAATTATAAGTATAGGTGTGAAATGAGGGAAACAGAACAAGAGGGTGAATTTTGGAGACCGCGGAGTTTTGGATCTAAAGAAAATAAGTGTTGTAGACATGCAACAAAGAAAAACAAAATATATGGAAACGAATATACAAGAAAGACTTTACAAGGATTTAGCACATTTAAGGATCAACATACCTTTACCCCTAAAGTTCTACCGCAATATCCTAAAAAAACTTTCCTCTACCTTTAGAACAATTTGATAGGATTCATCTGCCTTATGAAAGTAATGTGTGCTCATTTCATCTTGTATCTTAAAATTTAGTCCATAATATACCTAGCTAACCTTTGTTATTTTGGTTCCTTTAGTCCTAATTTGAGGTACAGTTTGAAAAATTATTTAGTGTACTCCCAAACAAATGTCTCTTTCTATCTCAATTTATGTGCCTGCCTATATAAACTCTATTGATAATCGGCAGGTAGGAATTTCTCCTTGATTTTACTCACCATTTTTCTACAAGTATTAATCTTCTCTTGTCTATTATCCACTCTTTATTTGTATACAACATCCCACCAAAGTGCACCATGTCCTTTTAATTTTTTTATTGTGAAATGAACTCAATTAAGATCTTGAACATTTAAATACTCTCTAATTTCGATATCCCCTATCCAATCAATGAGAGTATATGTTTTATAACTAACTTCATAGTAAGAAACATGTACCCTTGTGCTACCTCTATCCTTCAAAAAAATATTGGATGCATTATTGGGTCTCCTTCATCATCGGTGTGTTTCTCTATGATCTCATATTCTGATTATGAGTCTACCTCAATATCCCCAATTATTCTATTCTCCTTCTCAATTCCTCCAACTCTTGGTTTCTCGCACCTCCTCAAGTTGCTCCTCTCCATGACAACATTCTCTAAAGTTGTCTCATAGTATTCAACTAGACTATAATCCACATGCCTTACTTCTGGGCTTTGCTTCTCACAAGTTATCTTCAACAACCAAATTTTATACAGGAACACTATCAGGAAACCAATCCTTAGGAGCTTAACCAGCTCTAATACCACATGATGTAGAGGCCCTCAAGTCCTGTCACCAAAAATCAACTAGAAACCCAATGTATCTTCTTGAAAACTACGCAACTACCAATGTTCTAGTGTTTATAGGAATTTAAACCAAGAATTTTACAATGAGGAATTTATAGTGAAAGAATTCAGAAAAAGAGGCAACAACAACTTGAATGGAATTGAATATTGCATTACATCAATCATGAATTTATTTCATTCATCCTTCTTACAGTTTGAGAATATAATTCCTTTGCTTCTTAACATATGTAGTGACAAACAGTTTGAAATCATTTGACTTTCATGGCTAGTGATCTAGGCGCATTCCTCAATTCCGGTGCTTTGAAATCAACCTGATGGCATTCACTTCCCTATTACTTTATCATTTTGAAGTCATTCCCTTTGGTTTTATTGTTCTGAGATTAAAACCCTATGTTCTATAGTTTTGAAAATCACCCTCTATCCAAGATCCTGGAAATCAACTTGTTGAATTGAATACGTCTCTCTCCTCTTCTCCACTTCTTTAAGCCTCCCTCCATCTCTGTGTTTCTATTTCAAGACAAAATGGTTTTTGCCTCTCAACTTCCTCATGTTTCCCTTTGTATCTATCCACATTGACAGTTCGTCTTCTTTTGTATTGTCCTAAAACCATCTCATCCTATATGCTCTTGATTCATAGTGAATGGGTTTCACAACATAGGCCCTTATGTAGCAAATTTCTCGTAGCAATGTCTTCTACAACAAAGTTTGTGTAGCAATGTATTTTACAACAAAGGTTGACACGTATGCTATCTACAAAAACAAAATATAACTTATTTTAGGTGATGTTGATTTCATGAGACCAAGGATGCTCCTGCATCATATATCCACTTACTCTCGGTCACTCCTCCCCCTCCCCACCATGGTCGCCCGCAAACAGCGTGATAGGGCTCCTACCACGACCCCCTATGGACAATGTAAGATGCGACATGTTCAAAATCAAACCCATTGTTGGTCACATTGTTCGTAGGTGGTCGTGGCAGGGAGCGGGAGGAACAATTCCTCCCACTCCCTACCTTGTCCACCCGCAAATAACATGTTAGGCGACATATTCAAACCCTCCACCTATCATGCTATCCACGAGCAATCATGATGGGGATCAGGCGACGGGTGGTGGGTTCAAACTCGTCGTCTATCATGTTGTTTGTGAGCGACCATGGCAGGGAGCATGCAGTGGGTTCAAACCCACCGCCTATCAAATGTCTGTGGGTGGTCATGGTAGGGAGCAGGAGGATCCATGCTACTAGGAGCGAGGGGAGAGGCACGGGATGGGGGGAGGACGAGAAAACTTGAGAGATTAAGTTCATACAGAGCGCAAGAGTGTTGAAAGCGGGGGGTTGAATTGTCCCCTCCCCATTATGTTGTGTTTTTTTCATTTTTTTAATTGTGTTTTGTTATATTTTATTTTTTTAATTTATTTTTTTTCAATCTGTGTTTCTATTTTTTTTATTTTTTTTTAAATAATTGTTTTAATTAGATTTTGTGTTTATTTTTAAATTGTACTTTTTTCAATTTGTTTTTTTATCATTTTTTTTAATAATTTAGGTTTTATTTTATTTTTTATTTTCTAAATATTTTTAATGAAATTTAAGTTTAATTTTAAGTTAAAAGAAAAAATTATGTTTTCGGTTTTATTTTTTTTAAATGATTTTTAAAAAAATATATTCTATTTATTTTTTTTAGTGTTTTTTTTTTTTAATTGTGTTTTG